>NJDD01005747.1:24794-41129 GCA_002245505.1 Calephelis nemesis
ATACACTAATTTTTAAAGAAACATTAAAACTGTCCTCAATCAGGATTTAAACCTGTACCTGTTTTGTTTTATTTCATCTACAATCATGAACTCATTTAATAGTTTTACTTAGAATTGTTTAGCAATGGGAATAACAAATTAAAAAATTCAATAAAAATAATTGCTTGATTGTACCTCTGCCTGCCTCTCATTAAATTAAAATCTCAATATTTATATCCTAGTATCAAAGTAGAATACGCTCATTAAGGTATATATATGCGTCATAAACATGTTTAGAAAAACCATCGGCGATACTAACCATTTTTTCAAGGTAAATGGATATATTTCCTAGATAAAGCAACTGTTATTTAAAGTTATCCCAATTATTTCTTCAGTAAAATGTTTATTTCAAAAAATATATATTTTGCACACTTACAAGTATATAATTCTGGCCTAGGTATTAATAGTTACAATAATATTTACTTACTTTTATATGATGTCACGGAAAGAGCTTTCGATTATAAGTTGAAGTTATAATTTCACTGATCGATTAGTATTTTTTACTTTAGCAAACCCACTGTATAACCAATATTTATAAAAGCTACAAGGTCAACTATAAACACGATTTCATTTAATTTAATAAAAAAATAACTTCCTCAATACTCTTGGACATTTCGCGAATGTCGTACAGCTCAGCTGTCGCCTGTCAGCTGACTGACGTTTTATGACATTTTTGACAGCTGTATGATGACTTCAGTCGATTCGTTTAGAAACAAAATATATACTAATGTGTTGTAATTTTAAATAAAATTTTGCAAAATAATCAACATGCAAATATTTTTCAATTTAATGAAGTTATGTCTGTAAAATTCTTAACTACCTTATCACTGTATTATTACTGTCTGGAATCGTAATACCCCAGCCATCGGTCAACAGTGTACTTTTAATACCTATAGTACACTCGCCTCTGGTTTCTAGCGGTTCAGTTGTTGGACTTGACTGCATGAGGTCCCAGGTTCGAATCTCGGGTCGGGCAAAAAAGAAAGAAAATTGGATTTTCCAATTAAAAAAATAATAATGTTGTTCGGGATTGGAAATGTGCCCGGTTGGCGATAGGCTTGCCACCTATCACATTGTGGGACTTTGTGTCTTCGGCTAGTCGTGGGTGCCCTGGTTGTGCTTCTACCTACCTCTTCGGGGATATGGGCGTGAAGATACTTAGTACACTTAGGTGTGCTATAAGCGACACTTACGTAATTTCCTTTTCATTTTTGTGTAGGTTAGAATGACTTAAACAAATAGGTAAGTATCTTCACGCCCATATCCTCGAAGGGTAAGGCAGAGGCACAACCAAGGCACCCACGACTAGCCGAAGACACTATGTCCTACAGTGTGATAGATGGCAAGCCAAGCAAACAAGTAACCCTGTGTTCCCATAGCTCACTTCTCAGAAGATCTTGTACAAATACTGTAAGAAGTACCTAAGTGTATCAAGCATATTCAAAAATGCATAATGCTTTCATTGATATTTGCATTGTTTAAAATATCTTAAAATCTTTAAATATCTTAATAACTTACTTTTCATTCAAAGGTCGAGTAAAGCGTGCACCAGTTTCTTCAAATGCATACACACAGAGGAAAATAAGAGTTTGCTGCCTCTAAACTTTCCCGTAGTTACTTTGTACTACTATCCTCAGACAGTTACAAAGGGAAGCCTTCAATATTGCTTTAGTTTTGGGACTATTACGGCTCCGAAATCTTTATTAAATGTTGCCTGCGACTATACTCGGGTATTGATGTTATGCAACTACCTCGCAGGAGCCCGTTTAGATATGGGCATAAAAAGTAGCGTCACTTTCCATCTTCCTATCTCCACAAAAAATATACTATAATTTCATTTGTGAAATGAGGACAGAGAAACAAGTAAAAAAACAAGCAAACTTTTGATCTTACAGTATTCGTATGGATGTGTACAGTGTCCTTAATTAAGTTCCGTGTGCCTTGTCTATAATATATTCGTAATGTCAGACCAAAACATTATCTTTAACTAAATATTTTCAATGAACCCCAGCTATACCTAAGAACCATCTCATAGTTTAGCTTTCAAAAAAAAAATTGAATTGATGTTGATCCATTCATTTAGGAGTTAAGATGACAAAATATAATACCACACACAAACATAGACACAACCTCTAGAGAGAGGGAGGGTGGGTGTAACTAGCACCCCTATTTTTCCATCGGGGGTAAAACGCAAGTATTTTTATGTAGGCTGAGGTAAAAACCAGGATACACACGGTTAGCCGAAACTGCTACTTAGTTACTTGATCGAATCGAACTCGATAGGTAGGTACCTATTCTAACACTGGACCTTTGTCACCACAGATGTGACAAAGAGGAAATTAGAGAAAAAAAACAGTAGCAGTCGTGGGACTGCCGATATAAGTGAAAACGGAACTATTAAGTTGAGAGTAATTAAAACTATATGCAAAAATTATATGAAATTTATAAAAGCGTCCAACGCGCACATAATACAGTCTGAAATAGTCGATGTCTTAGTGTATACGTGTACACAGGCTACTGCGCGTGCGCTAGTCTGGCTCTCTATAGCTATAGATATACTATTATCATTAGCATATCGGTGACGCGAACCGAGGATTTTACCCTCTACCAAAACGCTCAACGCGCCTAAAGAAGTTTTCACTTCAATAGAGATCCTGTCTATTTTGCATCTAATGTGAAAGTTTACCGACTACCCTCTCTCCGGACCTGAGAACGGCGCTGTTGTTATGGCGACACGAATACGTAAGGCGGTGGATCACTACCCAACACTTTACCACCAGTGTTGTTATTGTTATTTAGTCTGTGACTTTAAATCATTGTTTAGTTTCGGCACTAGGTTCCAAACTACACAAGATGAATAAATTACTATTATAGTTCAATAGAAATTTTAAATCAGTTTAACAAAACAGAAAATTTACGTTTTCGGATATGCTCATCTAAAAAATTGCAAGTTGCAAACATTATAAAGTACCTAGCTGTTCCCGCGAACTTCGTTTCGCCCGTTCAGTTTGTATGGGAAAAATTAAAAAGTTGTTTTTCCCAGTTTCCTCATAATTGAACAGGATAAAATGTATCCTATGTCCTTTTCCCGGTTTTAAGTTACCACCCTACCAATTTTCAGCCTAATCGGTGTAGCCGTTCTTGAGTTATAAATAGTGTAACTAACACCACTTTCTTTTATATATATAGACTTGTTGCGCTATTTTATTTTTTCTCTTCTAGTTTGACATCAGACAAAGCTTGTGTCAAAGTCTAACTTGTTTACTTTATACATAAAATCGAGACTTAACTGTGTCGTAGTTTCCTCAGATAACTGCTTAGGCTCTATACAAATGAAGCGTAAGCCTACGGTTGTGAGACGGTTGTTTCATATTAAAATTCGCGATACCTGTAGCGGTTACGTAATTCAAATGCTCAATATTTACGAAAGAGGATTAATTTTTCAGCTTCAAGTTGTCTTAAAGCCTACCCAGAAAGGGTGTAGACATAAACGCGTAGACATACGCACGTTGTCGAGACACTTGATCTACGCAGGACCTGTTTATATGCAGCACGTCTGCTTCGTGTTTTTTGTTTCGCGCTTTTTTGCTAATGTTAATAATGTATCTCTAAAGATGGATTTCAAGCAATCTAGATAGCTGCGTATCCGCCGGCCTATCCTCTACCTATTTGCCATATTTATCCTGTCCACAGATATGTTATTGGCAAGCGATAACATAAAATGCATTAAAAAATATCAATCTTGGACAGCAAGTTTTGGATTTGGTTTTGGATTGAAGTTTTATTAATATTGGCCGTTAGTATATCAGGTAGTATAGTGTATCAGTATTATATCGTATCGAGATATCAGGGTAGCATTCTGCATGTAGAAGTATTTTCGCGTGTCTGTGGCATAAGAAAGTATTTGTTATATTGTACCTATTGATGGACAATCAAACATAAAAAAATAATAATAAGAACATGCAACGTGGCTAGAGTGTCAGTTGATCGTCGGCAACTGACCGCCTACTAGCGTAATTAAACTCAGATTAAAAACTAACTTCATATGAGGTTAACCCTAAAATTGATTCTTAAATAGTTCTGCGTTGTGCAAAGTGAATGCAATTCGAAGTGACAGCGCCAGCATTAATAGCTTCTTTCCTAACACCAGGAAAAACACAGACATCTAGCAACATTTGCACACACTGATGAAGACTGCTTTATATGTTCCTAGCCTTACACGCAAAGGAAAACATGAGTTTGTTGGGTTACCGTAGCTAGTAGTCCTTTGTGTCTTATAGTTCCGAAGAGGACGTGTCCAGAATATTATGTTAGTTTCGAGAATGTTGTGCTCTAACAACTAACACTTATGGGATTTGGAAATTAATATTATGGTTTGTTTATGTTGTCCCTTCTAAACATTTGTTTCGGTTTTAGGCTACGCCCGTAGCTTAACCCTGTGGGGAAATAAATACCTAGATTTTATTTCAACCAAAGATGGAAAAAGAGAAGAGGGGTAACTCTTACTTGATCGATTTTGGTAAACCATGTTCAACTTCAACAACATTGAAGAGTTCGCCTTTGTGGTCTAGCGGTCCGGGTGTTGGACTTGACTGCATGAGGTCCCTGGTTCGAATCCCGGGTTGACCAACAGAAAGAAAATTGGATTTTTCCAATTTTCTAATAAAAAAGAAAGTTGGTCGGGATTGGAAATGTGCCCGGTTGGCGATAGGCTTGCCACCTATCACATTGTGGGACTTAGTATCTTCGGCTAGTCGTGGATGCCCTGGTTGTGCCTCTGTCTACCTCTTCGGGGATATGGGCGTGAAGATACTTTTTTTTTAACAGTTCATGTCAGTTACCCAGAGTATCATTGCAGATCTATCATGATCACTAGATCTGGGAGTATTTGATAAAATATTTTAATAAGTTTAAATGTTTTCTACAACTTGACAAATATAGTTAGGTACCATTTCAATAAACTTTATCCAATTATACATTTAAGCCATCATTGAGAATATCTGTATGTAATGGTATTAACTACATGAAAATTCGTATTTCGTACCTATATGAGTTTCTCACGAACAGACCTAGTTACATATCAATAGACGTGGTCAGGATTTTCTTTCATGATATATGCGTACTGATTATTTCAGTATTTAGTGTATCATTAAATCGAAATTGTTGGGGAGCCCAAGAGGAGAATTTTGTAGTAACTTAGGAGATGTATGGTTCCATGGTTAAACATCTCTATTATATACCAAATCTTTATATACAAAGGCGATAGCACGACGTGTCAGATTGTCATATTTGTCATTGGAGACACGTTAGGCTTGTAAACTGCTATCATCTGACGCATCCGCATGTGATTAATCCTTCCTATCCTACTTCTATATTAATAATTTCGTCAAGGGGTACGGTAGACTCGATTGAAACCTTACTTGAATAATAAAACATAAAAAAATAATGATTTAGAGTCGACAACACAATATATCTGCAAAATTCGGATTGTCGAGTATTTTGTTAAATTCTATGTTAAATTTTAATGTGTTGACAGACAAATCACAGTCGCCATCTTGGGTAGTTAATAAGCGTTCCGTTTTGTGATGTCTAATAGAGAATATTCCTTTATAAGTACCGTTTCCAAATTCTCGGATAAGTACTCATTGCAATTTGTTTTGTTACTTTATGTTACTTTACTTTAAATGTTGATTTAAAATAAAAATTATTTGTGTAAAAACTTTGACAATTTTTATTTGCTGTATTTATTAAAAACAATGAATGAAGCTATACGAATCTATGTCTTACTTATACCTTTCTTATTCCTTGAAAACCGTTTTGCACCTAGATGCATATTATGAGTCACATTTTATCCGAGCTAAGCCGGGTTCTTATCTAGTAATATCATAAATGCGAAAGTTTGTGAGTATGTATAGATATTTGTTCCCATTTCGCGCTCGAATGGCTGAATGGATTTGTTTGAAATTTGGAACGCAGATAGATTGTGACCTGGATTAGCACGTAGGCTACTTTTAATCCCGATCGCACAACGGGTTACTGTGAAAACGCGTGCGGAGCCGTAGACAACTAGTCGCAGATAAAACTACAAGAACAATAACATTAAAATTTTAAATGTCTAATAATATCCCAACAAAACTGCATGTGTTGTTGCAAAGAACCATCTCGATCATGTCAGCTTTAAAAAACCCCACTGCAATCGGTCCATCAGTTCAAAAGGTGTGATGCCACAGACACACATGACACAGGTAGTTTACGGTAGTCAGGGTTGAATTTAATTATAGTTTTTAAATGTTTTGGTAATAAAGAATTAAATTAGTTATAAATATAAATGATTGGCTTAAAAGTTAAAGCATATGTAATTAAATAATATTTTTTATAAATGTTAAAATATTTGCACATCAAAATATGGTAGAATATGTTGATATACTTACTTAAATATTTTTGTAACATCTCATTTACACACATATTTCCGCAAATAAATAATTTTCTTTCTTTCTTTCTTACACGGACACGACAAAACTTATAAGTTACTAGAGGTACGTAGTCCGGTACGTGCTTCGCTACGTGCCTATATGAGTTTATGAATGACAAAACACAACAAAACAAAAAAACTGTAAAAAGTTTCAATATGACGGAAAAATACCCATTAACGAAACGATCGCCCTTTATTGAATTTACTTGTAAAAAATGTGATAAGTGAAGAACCGCTCTACCGATTTTATGCAAACTTCACATAAACCATCTAATAAATAGTCAGAACAAAGCCTAAAAATTTAGTTTAGATAGGTGAGCGCGTTCTTGAGTTATAAAATTACAATGAAAAGTGGCATTGATTTTTATATATATAAAATTCTCCGTTCACAATGTTCGTTCCCGTACTCCTCCGAAACGGTTTTACCGATTCTCATGAAATTTTGTGAGCATATTGAGTAGGTCTGAGAATCGGCCAACATCTATTTTTCATACCGCTAAGTAACAAACTAGCTGACCCAGCAAACTTCTTATCGCTTGACATTAATTCTTCGATAGTAGCGCAGTCTGGCGGATCCAATATAAAACATTTAAAAATCAACGACTACTTACAAATAAAAAAATAATTAAAAAAACATTTTCCATAGGACCAAATTGTGAATCGAAACCATTCTGGAATCCCCTTGACCATACACAAAAAAAATCATCAAAATCGCTCCAGTCGTCCACGAACACAAGAATTATGTATATTAAGATAGGTACCACCCCTAGTTAAAAAAAAAACAATTACAAGTAAAATATTGACATTACAGAAATTGTATTCTATTTTCAACTAGTGGTACACTCGCAATGTAATAATCCTATCCAAGAAAGTTGTACGGAAGTCATTTTAAATTCTTCGTTTCACTTGACATAGCGCAGAACTTTGTGACAGGATCTAACTTGTTTACTTACTTACTCAAAGGCCGAGACTTACCTGAAATACAGACACACAAACTAAATATAAGTTTGTTGCGTTTTCAGTCCCTTTACTAGCTTAAGTTTGCGAATACGTGCTCGGAATATTATTTTAGTTTTGGCTATCTCTATTTTACCAAATAACGTTTAAAATATTATTATATTATTATTTGTTACAGTGTAATCTGATAAAGAGTAAGATTGAAAAAAGTGTTGGTGTTAAAATGAGAAAAAGCATGCTCTACTGGGTTGGTCATGTGGAAAGAATGACAAATGATAGATTGACGAAGTAGTCGAATGTGGATGAATGTAGGTACCTGGATAGACCTATGTTGACATTTCACGTTCAAATAGCTAGGGTGTTATCCGAGGGTGGTGTCAAGAGTTTCCGAAAACGACGTGTTTGTATTAAAATAAAAATGTATGAGGAGGAAGTCAGACAGATCTTCAAAGTGAGATTTGGCACTCGATATTACTTTTCAACCTCGAAAGAACTAGGCGTGAATATATGTATTTGTTTATATAAATTATTTTTAATGAAATACCTATTTTTGCTCAAGCAGTGTCCAAAACCTAAATTTAAGTTATAAGGCATTTTGTTTCCACGGTTAACTTGGTTACCATGAAATAATATACATACCTATATTATAATGTTTTGTAACATTGAGCTTACAAGTAATAAAACATAATCTAAAATTACAAATTTTTAATAAACATCCGACAACCAGTCCGTCAATTCAAAAGTTATGATGCCGCAGACAGACACACACTCACACATATCTAACTTACACCACATGCTTTTTATGTGCTTTAGATAAACACACAAACAAATATTCTAAGTTGCGACCGCATGATTTATACGTTCATATGTTTGATTCATAAAATATATTTTTTATCGATATTTATAACTGACCAATGCAGATAAAATACACACACACACTCACACACACAAACACAGGCGTGCGCGCCTTTAAAAACCTTTTAGAAAATAAAAACAATAGAGCAATAAAAACATTTCTATCCGCTTAAAATATCACGAACAAAGTGGATAGAGTAGAAAAGGTGTCTGGCAGTTACTAACTATAAAGTATGTAAAATATAGCAGTGTTCATATCGTAAAGAGGGTTAGGACGTCGTGCCGAGCCACAGTGCCTGTCTGAACAAAGCAGCTTAGGTCCTATTACCCTTTGTTTTTGCATAATGCAACTTCCTGTAGTTAATAAAATTAGCATCAGCTATTTGTGAACTTTATAAGAGGATTAAAATTTTTCTCGCTAGCGCGATGAGGATTTCGCAAGTGTTACTAGCATTTATTTGAGTTTTACCGCATGTTGAATGTATATTTATTTTGCAGAGTATTTTTTTAGTGTTCACATAGTACATATAATCTTTATAATTGTCAAACATACTAAGTTACAGTAATCATAAGAAGTAAAAAAAAGGAGTAAAAATCATCTATAAAAATTTTGATAACCCCTCACGAAATTTAACTGTAATGTAGATACAACGCTTTCAAACAAAGAATTTTCGGAGTTATGTCACAGACAGACACACACTTACACAGACATCTTCCCCCCTCTTTATCCCCTCTCTTTTTCTGTCGGGTGTTTATGTAATAAGCGAACAACCCTGCTCTCCTGTCTTGTTTCCTGTCCGTTTAGTAGAATAGACTATCTGTCTTCCTGTCCGGCAGCTCTTAAGAACGGATTACAGGTTAGATAGGTCATCATCAACAACCTCTGTGGTCTAGCGGTCCAAGTGTTGTACAAGATTTCATGAGGTCCCGGGTTCGAATCCCGGGTTGAGCAACAAAAAAATGTGGTATTTCCAATTTTCTAATAAAAAAAATGTTGCTCGAGATCGGATATGCGCCCGGTTGGCGATAGACTTGCCACTTAACACATTGTTGAACTTAGTGCCTTCGGCTAATCGTGGGTGCCTGTGCCTCTGCTTACCTCTTCCGGGATATGGGTGTGAAGATACTTTTTTATCTTCAACAACCTGACCTGGGGGGTTACCATAAGCTCTTAAAACAGTACTATTTTAACAATACTAATTGTCAGTCAAGAAAGACAACCTTATGACGTATACCATAAAGTTGCTTATAAAGGCAGACATTTAGCAAGATGGAAATAATACTGCTTTAAGCGTTCATGGTAGGGCCCCTGACCTCTTAAACAAAAAACTAATAGCTCAATTTTACATTGGTTGTATAATAAGGGTAGTTTGATTTTTCATTTCAAAAGAGATTGCAAACTCAACTTGGATATGCGCAGCCCGTATCATGTGGTTTAGGCGTTTGCTGTAGCCAGCATAGTGGAGCAAACCCGTTTGAGTCGGCTACGAAAGTTTTATTTGGTTTTAAATTATTTCATCTCAATAATTCCGAAATTTCTTCTGGGAGAACGGAGCGGATTCCTTGCCATATATTTTGACGAATAATGTAAAATAATGAATGAATGAATTAACTATTCTTCTTCTTAAATCCAAATAAAATTATTTAATTTGCAATTTTACACCAAAACAAATTCTTCTTCTTCTTTTATAAATATGACTTTCAATCATTTTTCACGACTTATTTAGCCAATGTCAGGTACGGGACCACCACACGAAAGAACTATTTTTTGCGCACAATTAAACTTATAACAAAATGGTACAATTAAGTAGTAACAAAATTAAAAACAAAATTAAATGAAAATAAATATATGGCAAGGGTTACACAGATAATAAATGCTGCAATATTGGCTATCTTGTCAAATATTTGTGAATATTATTGGTGTATAAATGCGATATGCAATGAGTTTTGGCGGGATATAGAGAAAAGATGGCCGCAGTTTTTTTAATTCTTGAACTTTGTGTACATACTGAGTAAAATTACTCGATTTTGGTGGTAATTTTGTTGTGCACTCACCAAACTAATACAAGTATCTGTATCTTCTTTTAACGAAAGTGCTAGAAAGAATAAATTAAATTAAAAAAACATTTTTAGAACAAGCTTTTATTTAAATGCTCTAAAAAGAAGAAAACAATATTTTTTCTTTAAAAATATTAACTTTAAACTTACAACCTCATTATACATAACTTATATGACCATAAAATTTGTTGTTGTGTTTTTAAAGGTTATAATATTTTTTTAAGTAGGTGTTGTATGTGCTTGTGAAAAATTATTATAATGTATTTTAACTGTTGACGTATTTCAAGTGTAACGAATGTACCTACGAAATAATGACATTGAATTGAATTGAATTGTCGCGATGATCAATATTTAATTAAATTGAAATTTTATTAACACACAGGGGAAAACCGTTTTAAAGGGTAAAAGCTTATATACAACAGGGTTCGTCAAGGTTACCTTGAGGTGGTACGTTTATGACATCATATGTTAACCCTGATGTCACTCAGCCCTCAGCACGGCCACACCTTAACTTGGGTGTTTGGAAAAATCCGCCATTTATTTCAGACTAGCTGTTCCGGCGAACTTCGTTCCACCTGTTTAGTTTGAGTTGGAAATTTTAAAATTTCGTATATTCCTTGTTTCCTCGCTGTTGTGAGGGATAAAATGTACCCCATGTCCTTCTCCCGGTTTTAAGCTACCTCTTCATCAATTTTCAGCCTAATCGGTTTAACTATCACGACTTTCTTTTATATGTATTGACGATTCATCTTTCATGATTATTTTTTTCGGGACGAATACAAATCCAACGACCCAAAAACCATGAAAATTGGTCCATCAGATCTTGAGTTATAAGTGTTGTAAGTAACAAACCCGACTTTCCCTTATATAAATAAACTAGCTGCCCGTTCCGGCTTCGCTCGGATGGTAATTTTTTTACCATAAATTGAGATATAAGCTATCCTATCTCTCAAGTTGGATCGAACTGCACATCATGTGCGAATTTCATTATAATCGGTTAAGTGGTTTAGGAGTCCATTGAGGACAAACATTGTGACACGAGATTTATACATATTAAGATATATAGCTTACTTGAGCCTAACGAAACATAGGTCCGGTTTTGATTTTAGCGTTGCCCTTGTCAGATTAGTGCTGATGACGATCATCTCTCCAAATAACACAAATAAAATTTAATCAGTCGATGTTACTGGCTTCCAAAATGTTTCAAAAAATTTTTTTCTCAGCAATCCCTTTTATTATAGGAAAGCACAAAAAACTTCAATTGTGCACCATATTTCTTTCTTTTCTTGGCTTTCAAGTGATGTCACATTATTTTCTTATAATTTCGACAAAGCCCATTTAATTGATACCCATGTTGCAGAAATGCATTAAAAGTAACTGTTCCTCCATTTTGAATGGTCCGCCATATTTGATTTAGAATGACGTCACATTATTTTTCAAGTTGCTCTGAACGAGTCCTTTCGTATGACACCCATATAATTATATAGTATATACCCATAGAAGTACAACAAGACATCTATTCCGTCATCTTGGATGATCCACGATATTGGATTTAGAACGATATCACATTATTTTTCGATTTGCTCTCAACATGTCTTTTTATTTGAAGTGTATTAAAATAACTTTCGCCATTTAAGGTGGTCCACCGTATTGAATTTAAAATGACATCACAGTATTTTTCGATTTGTTTTCATCAAGTCCTTTCATTTGATACCCATATTGTAGAAGTGCATAAAATAACTGTTCCGCCGTCTTAGGTAGTTCACTATATTAGATTTACCATGACTTCAGATTATTTTTCGAGTTGCTCACAACGAGCCCTTTCATTTGATACTCATATTGTAGAAGTGCATTAAAAATAACTATTCCGCCATCTTGAATAGTCCGCTATATTAAATTTAGAATGACGTCACGTATTTTGTCGTGCATTGTCATTCAAACTAAACGTGTATACAAAATTTCAGCTCGATCGGATGAAGATATCTGCTTCAAAATTGAGTTCAAAGATTTCACCTGAACTAACGTACGTGCATTGCAAGTCAAATAAAATCTTTAAATAAAAAAAACAATTATATCACTGTCATATTAGTTTGTAAATGACTTTTCTGCAGACTTTTAATCTATTCCTTGGAAAACGTTAATTAAAAAAGTCACGAGTTCACATTTCTAGACTAATCTGACATATCTAAAATGTTCCATATCGTTTTTGTTTTATTGGAAAAATAGAACATACATTTAAAATAAGTTAAGTTTGTGCTCAGCAGAATCACCGCAACAAGAATATACCTAACTTATGAAATTAGTCACGTTTTTAAGTGTTTTTAACGAGACGAGTGATCTTCTATATCATTTGTTTTTGTCATTGTTCCATCTCTTTTTTTGTCATATTGTAAAAAGGTAGCTTACATTTAAAATAAGTTTAGATTAAGCTCAGCAGAATCACCACATTTGAGTTAGTGCATACGTGAAGTATTCATTAAGAATTGTGTATATTCTCGATGCCTTCAAATCTAACTCGACAAACTTAGGTAAGACTCTAGAGAAGAACTTCTAGAGAACTCTAGAAGAGACTCTAACATGACTGGTTGATTTTACGAAACTGAATTTGAAGATTGTGGAAATTTAAACAGTCATTTAATGTAAACAACTTTTAATTATACAAAAAACTAACAAAAAGTATCTTTAACCCCGTCTTACCATAGAAGTAGGCTGACAACTAGAGTACACAAGACTAGCCGAAGACTCTAAATCTCATAATGTGATAGGTAACAAACCTATCAACAAACGGACACATACTTTAAAAAGCGGGAAAAATTACAATAAGCAGGTAAAACCGCGCAAAACAGCTAAAGGTTTTCAAAACGTCAAATTCTACTGTGCACTTGTACCTATAGCATCTGTGCTCCTTCAGCTAAATCAAAGCATATGCAGCGATAAAGTGGTCGCATAATTTATTCAATGCTGCTGCAGTTTTAAATAAGGATTAAAAAGCAGAAAAATACGGGTGAAACCGCGCAAACCAGCTAAAAGTTTACGAGTTTTTTTCTCCGTGTTAGTCCGGGCTCCTTTGAAGAATAGACCATCTGCATTCCTGCCAGGCAGCTCGTAAAAGGCGAGCATAGGCTCATCATCCCTAACACCGTGACATCTGACTAGGTGGTAGTGTTTACTGTCACTAACACCATGACATCTGACTTGGTGGTAGAGTTTTGCAGCGACTCACCCGGATTGGTACCACCGCCTTACTTATTCCTGCCGCCATAACGTCATATCGTTTTCCGGTTCGGAGGGTAAGGTAGCCGGTAAACTTACTTTTGCTCAAGGCCTAACATCCCGGCCTCAAGTTGGCATCGCACCATTACCACCTTTGGTGTCTCTAGGCGGCGGAAATTTCTTACCATCAGGAAATCCGTCTGCTTGTTTGCCTTCCAATATCATTAAAAAAAAAACAATCAAAAAATTCTATTGTGCACTGATTGCTACATCATTTGAGTTCCCGAGAAGTTACAGTATAGACAACGATAAAGTTATATAATTCATTACCTACATGCTGCTACAGTTGCAAGTAAAGAGGAATTTAAAAAGCGATAAAAAATAAAGTAAGTATGTGAAACCGCGCAAAATAGCTAGAGGTTCACAAAACTTAGAATTCTATTGTGCACTGATAGCTACAGAATTTCAGCTTCTCCAGCGAAGTCACAGTATAGACAGCGATAAAGCTGTAAAATTCATTATATGCTGCTGCAGTTGCAAATAAAGCTGAATTCAAATAAGCGGCAAAAAATAAAAGAAGCATGTGAAACCGCGCAAAATAGCTAGAGGTTCACAAAACTTAGAATTCTATTGTGCACTGATAGCTACAGCATTTCAGCTTCTCCAGCGAAGTCACAGTATAGACAGCGATAAAGTGGCCGTATAATTCATTCAATGCTACTGCAGTTGTAAATAAGGCGGTAGATATCGAAGTGTCGTGAAAGCTCTAGCTGACGTAGTTAATGTTTCAGTGGCAGCTTAGTTTTCTTCATTTCTGTTTTTTTAATCTTGCGAGTCTGTGGAATGATTTCAAATACATAGAGCAATGTTTGATGACCTCAGCTTTACCATGAGTTGGTACAGATTACGTTCGGTAAGTTACGTGTCAAAATCTATGACACTTTGGGTCTAAAAATGTGTTTCTCTTAGCTACTAACAGAGGCGCTGTTCAACGTTTTCATACAAATAATTACAGAGACGGTAGCGAGTATAGTAAACTTGACAAGCCATAAACTTATGGTAAGGCCTCGGATCACAGATCCACGTAGTGATTAGGTATATACTCTTTGCACAGATCGTCAGATGATTCCGTTTAATGGCTGGACCATACTCATTTATAATTTATGTAAAATGACGTCGTATAAGCACGCGGCTTTCCCTCTTATATTAGATAACCTGTAGACACCATAGATGTTGTAGGTTCTTCGCTGTCTTGTGGCCGAGGTGTTCGGACAATTAGCACAAGCACAGATCAAAACACGGTGGCAAGAATGAGTAAATACGACGAAATCCCTACCCGGGCGAGGTGCAGCACGGCACTGCTGAACTGATTGGAACAAAATTTGACAGGTATGTACTTTATTTTTCGAAAAATGTTATAGGGTAGGTACCTTGTATGGTGCTTATTAAAGCTGTTCCCATGTGAGGGGATAAAATGAAGATGTGAATTATTAACGCGTGTTCTGATATTTTTTTGATTTGCTGTAAGTATTTTACATTTTTTTCGTCACAAGTTTTTGTAGTTTAGGAATTACAGACATAACACTCAACAGTATATAGTGACTTAACAACTTGAAATCCGGAATGTAGAGAAACAAATCTTTACACCAGTCCTCCCTGAAAGGAAGGCAGAGAATATCAAGTGCCAAGTGAAAGAAGTTCGCCGGGTCGGCTAGTAATGAATAAACATTGGTCATATTCCAATAACTGTAAGCGATTTAAGTTAGGGTAGGTAAGTCTGCAGACTGCAGGTCACATAACGATTTCTAAGTTCCCAGATATACTATCTTATATCTGCGACAGTGACATGTATGGTAACTCGTCTTACCATCAAGAGAGAAGCCTATTTATTCGCTTTCTCAAAACAGAAAAATTATTTAACATTAAGCAAGACTCTACCCACGAACAATATTCGGTAACAAGAGAATTCGCCTCTGTGGTCTAGCGGTTCAGTTGTTGGACCGTTATCACATTGTAGGACTTAGTATTTTCGGCTAGTCGTGTGTGCCCTGGTTGTGCCTCTGCCTACCTTTTTGGGGATATGGGCGTGAAGATACTTTTAAATCCATTTATAAGACATCCGTGAACTAGAAAATACTAAGAAAGAAATCTCAGATGAATCTTATCAGAATTCTTTAAAATTTCATTAAGTACATGTAAGAAACAATTCGTATTCATTCGAAGAGGGAGTTTCACAAAGTGTTAGATATGCAAAGTGGCCTATTGAACGCGTACCGAGATAATTTCACGGTGAACGTTTCGGGGCTTTTCGTTCCGTATTTAGATTCGCAAATGAAAAGTTAAAGGCGAGAAATACCGCTGGCTTATTATATTATAAGCATATATGTAGATGTGGATGTTGTAAGTAAAATCTTGGTCAGCCTTATGTAATAATAAATAATCTATATATTAATACGTGATGAACTTTGGACCCCTTTTCACAAATATTGCGTGGACGCAGTAGCATAAAATTTAGCACACTTATAGTTATTTGTAGGAGAAGTGCAGAACTCTAATATTTTTTTATAACAATGTTTATAAAGTACATTAAATCAATAAATAAAATGTTTCCCACACTACCATGCATTTGACACACACAAACAAATATAATGATGATAACGATGGCGCACTAAAAAGTTTGGAAACAAACAGATGTAAAATAAGCCTTTAATTTGCTAATTCCGCATAAGCAGTGTAACTGT
>NJDD01005748.1:0-23044 GCA_002245505.1 Calephelis nemesis
AATTATTTTTTCATAATGTTGGTAGTTTTGGTAAGGTACTTTTCAGGTTGGCTGAGAAAGGTCTCTCCATTTTGACATTTGGTGTTTTTTTTTCTCTATGAAGTCTCGTCTCTTCTTACGTAGTATTGTATTCTCTTTGCTTCAGAGTCCACCCATTGGATTTGGCTGAGATTTTATGTTTACCAAACACAAGAAATGCCCAAAATAATATTTGCTATTTGCACGAAGAAAATTATAATGAAATGCACAAATGTATGAGTTTTGGAATTTAAGACCAAATAAAATACGTTTAGAAGAAATTTTATGTCAGTGCCATTAAGTGTTAAACTACACAAATTGTTTGATGTTTCGATGTTTCAATGCATTTTTAGTAAATGAAGCGGCAGGCCTTTAACATTTCTTCGTTGTGACAATTTTATGTTGTGAAGAATAATATTGAATTAAAAATGCGATGTACTGTTCCCACTTGTAAAAATGACAGTAAACTCGTCTCTAAGTTACAAGGCATTAGCTTTCACAAGTAAGTATTATTTGTTTTATAATATTAAATATTAACTAGTGGTCGTCAGAAACTTCTTTTGCGATTATTCAATGCCCCAGTGCCTTGGGAATATTAGTTAAGACTGCTGTCGCCATTGTGTTTCTTTGCATCCATAAGACCTAAGTTATTGTATTATACTACAAATTACAGTATAACTAAAAATTTATACTGTAGTGTCAGACCAATAAAAATTCTTTTTTATTGGTCTAGAAATAAGGCGCAAGGAGCAAAGCATTTGAATCTGTGTCACACAAAATATTGTTAACAAAACTTGAGAGATATGGCATTAGAGGTAAATCATTGTTCAGTTTAAAAGCTATTTAGAAAAAAGAAAGCAGTGTGTTTAGATAACAAAAATAAGTGGAAGCTGCAACAAGTCTATACTTCAAATTATCTTGTCAATAACTGTGGTGCGCCAACAGGTAGCACTTTAGGGCCATTACTTTTTTAATTTACATAAATGATCTGCCTGATGCTATCAGTCATGATTCCATTTTATTTGCTGGTGATACATCCCTACCTGTCAAGTTCAAAAACATAAATGATATAGATATAGCATATAGCAGAAACAACATAAACATTTAACAGTGGCAGAATGGTTAAATGAAAATAATCTTAAATTAAATCTTACAAAAAATAATCCTATTTTAAACACATTATAGATAAAATAAAATTAGATGTTATTTTCAATAACACTAATAATTTACTTATTATTTACTGCACCCAACCTAAAATTTCATAATTTTCTGGCAGTAAAAATTAATAAATTTCCAACAAAAAAAAAAACAAGAAATTGGAAATCGTATTTTGATACACATAGTAATAAAATTGATAGATTTGTATAAATATTAAGGAGAATAAGAGAAGTGGCAGGCTTTGCCACTCTCTTTTTGCTTATTATGGGTATGTTTCTCCTTTTTCGCAATATCAGATTACCTTTTGGAGACATTCTGTAGAATTAATTAGAATCTCTTAGAGGAAGTACAAAAGAAGTGTATATGGGCAATATGTGGTGTTATAATTTACATTCATGCAAACAATTTTTTAAGTCCGTTTGCCTTGTTTATTATAACTAATTGCCTCTGTGGTCTAGTGGTTCAGGTGTTGGACTTGACTGCATGAGGTCCGGGGTTCGAATCGCGGGTCGGACAACAAAAAGAAAATTTGGTTTTTCCAATTTTGTAATAAAAAACTGTTATACTGTAAAAGACTGTTATACAGTAAATTGGATATGTGCCCGGTTGATGATAGGCTTGCCACCTATCACATTGTGGGACTTAGTGTCTTTGGCTAGTCTTGGGTGACCTGGTTCTGCCTCTGCCTACCTCTTCGGGGCTATGGGCGTGAAGAGACATTTATTATAACTTGGCTGTATGTGTATTTATAAAAAACATCATCATTTATTTCAAACAAATGCTGAAGTATTAGGAATTACACACTTCGGAAATAGTAAGACACCGCATGTGTCTTATGAAAAACTTAATATTTATAAAAATAATGTATATTGCATGTCCATTTTCCTGTATATAGTAGAATCCCGATTACTCTAATCAATTAAAACCAATGGAAATTTGGATAATCGAAAATTCAGATAATCGATTTTATAGTCAAATCAAACAATATTTGTAATTTAAATTTGAGTAAAAGTTTAATTTAAGTTTGACAAAATATGTACCTATGTGGTTTAAACAAATCCATATAAAAAAAAACATGTATTTAATTTATTTAAATATAATAAATAAATAATAATAAATAATAAAAGTTTATTTAGAAATGTTACAATATTACAGATTAACTCAGTACGATAATAACCACTTTAGTCAAAGGACTGTGTTGTAGTCATTAACGCCCACCTCCATGGTATACAAAAGACGACTCCATAATAAATACTTTACAAAAAAAAAACAATTTCTCTTATAGGAAAAAATTGTGCCTATTTAAAATACATGCATGCATGCATGTGTGTGTGTGTGTGTGTGTGTGTGTGTGAGTGAGTGTGTTTGTGTGTATATGTGTGTGTGTGTGTATTTATTAATTCCATTTGAGTCAAATCATAAGTTTTTCAACATCATCATAACCCAGGTCCTTTATCCAAAGCATGATTTTAATTTACAGTCTCTTGTATGAAGCGAATATATCAAAGTAATAAAATTTATTTTGTTTTACAGTATGGAACTTATGAAGTAATACTGACAGATGAGTTCTTTCAATATTAAAGACCTATTGATTATTTCGCTTGGCCTTAAATAAATTTAGATCATGAGAAAGAAGTTGGTGCTTTCGAATCACTATTTTACAAATATATGACTTCCTCACAGACATTACATCACACTCCTCGTATAATTTTGTTGTTGGATATCGCTATGGCTTACTGATCATCACCTTCAATAAAGCTCTTTGTGTCCTTTCCAGGCGTATTAAACGCGTTTTGCATGCAGAACCCCAGACGGAAATACAATAACATAATATAGAACGTGTTAATGCGGAAGAGACAATTTTGAGTGTAGTCAGGTCTGCACCAACCCCAAGTTTCCTAAAAACGTAGGTTAACTTCCTAATTCGACATATAGTGGCATTTATGTGATCGTTCCAGGACAATGTGTTGTCAATTATTACTCCCAGATACTTCATTGACTCAACTCGAGATATAGACTTACAATAACAGGTAGTATCAGTTATAAGATGACATTGATGCATTAACAAGGAGAAGTCTGCGTCAGGTGGAGTAATTTGCGTAGGCGAAAAGGTAATAAATTGAGTTTTGGAGAGATTGAGAGTAAGTCGATTACAATGTAGCCATTTACTGATTAAAAATAAAGCAGATTCGGCGTACGAACGGGCTTCTGACCAGCTAGAACCATGAAATACTAGCGCTGTATCATCAGCATATACAAACATATTACAGTGTGGGAGGGAGAGTTTACATAAATCGTTAATGTAAAGTAAAAATAAGATAGGCCCAAGGACACTACCTTGTGGGACGCCGTACGTAATAGGCTCTTCTTGACTCATTGCTCCATCAATAGTAGCACACTGAGTTCGATCACTCAAGTAACTCCGGAAAATATCATAAGCAACTCCACGGATTCCAAACTGATGTAATTTAGAGAGCAATATCGGAACAGAAACAGTATCAAATGCCTTGGATAGGTCAAGAGAAACACGATAGATCCAAGATAGCGTCTTCAGTAGATTTACCACTTCTAAAATCGTATTGATTAGTAGCCAGTATATTTTTAGCGTCAATGAAGGAAAGGAGACGTTTGTTTAGAATCCTCTCAAAAATCTTTGAGATTGTTGTTAACACAGAAATAGGCCTGTAATTGTTGATACTGTTTCTGTCACCGCTTTTGTAAATTGTCTGCACCAAGGCCCTCTTAAACACTTTGGAAATGTGCCAGAATTAAGACAAAGGTTAAAAATGTGATTTAGAACTGGGATCAAGATGTGTCGAGCGGCTTTAAACAAAGACGTTGGAATGCCGTCCCAACCAGTAGCATAATTCTCCTTAAGGTTAGTGATAACCAGTTCTATTTCTTCACAGTCTGTGTTCAGAAGGGCCATAGAATGCAAATGATTAGTAGCAGACTTTTGAGTAACAGAGTAGGAATCGGTGGTAGATGGGATGCAATATTCTAAATTTTTACCTACATTGACAAAGAAGTTATTGACCTTGTTGAGCGAAGCAACAGGAGTATGGGACAGGGATAATACCTCAAGAGGAGCAGTTTTAGGTTTGAGAGCTTTTCAATTAATTCCCAAGTCTTCTTGGGTTTTTTTACGTTTTAGGAACTCCAAATTTTCATACTCCTTTTTGACTTTTTTGAGCAAATTATTGCAAAAGTTTTTATATCGTTTACATGTAACATTAAGTGTTTCATAATTAGGTTCTTTTTTAGTTTGCCTGTAGAGTTTGTCTCTATTCCGTATGCATCTCAGTAAACCCGGAGTTATCCAAGGTTTATTAATTCTCTTACTACTAGGAACAACAATGGACTTAGTGTGGGTTTGCACAGCTAAAGATAAAGTATGAACCAAATTAGTAGATGCAGTCTCAGCATCATCACCATTTAAGATATGTTCAAAATTAGTATCCCGCAAATGGGCGATACACGATGACAAATCCAAACGAGTAACTTTCCGATCTGGTACATAAATACTCTTAGAACCTTCTAGATCACATAATAACACTACAGGGTTGTGATCAGTGAACGGGGAGTCAAGCACCAATGTTACAGCTGGATTTGAGCATTATATGATCAAAACAGTTATGGTTTCGGGTTGGGAAAAGATGTGTTGGAAGCATAGCGTGAGAAGTTTTTAGGTTCATGTACATGTCACAGGCAGTATCGTTATCTTGTAATAAATTGATATTTAAGTCTCCAATGATAGAGATTATATTTGATGACCGTAAAGATACAAGTAGAGTATCCAAACTATTAATAAAATCATCAACTTTACGAAAAGACGGAGATCTGTCAAAAGCCAAAACTGCAACTTTTTCTGCCAATTTGATCAGCAAGCAATTACAGTCTGCAACAGCAGATTGCTCAATTGTAACTGTGAGATTTTCTTTTACCTAAACTACTACACCCTCATTTTGGTTAGTAAATATAGCTAGAGCTAAAAGATAGGTAACCAGACAGTATCAATATCTGAGGACATTTACTAAGCCAGCATTCCGTAAAAATCAAAATATCAAAATCTATGTTAATCCTCTTTAGTAGTAGTATGAAATTGTCAAAGTGAATATCATTACCAATGCTTCGAATATTGACATGTATTATTTTTAAACACCTACAATCTTTTTTAACATACGAGTGGCAGTCCTCTGGAGAGCAGATAAAAGACTTAGCCACTGAAATTTGTTCGAGTTCTTCGGTTATTTGTAGCTGTTCATCCATTGTTAGTGTATTTTTTGAAAGATTGTGTATTAAACAGCTTACAACAGTTACACTTAAGTGTTGCGCGTAATACTCGGAAACTCATATTATGGTCTGTATGATTATGCCTGGTCAATTACTGTGTCTGGAAATTGATGTAAAGTGCATACGAGAAGAGAACTCGTCTACAATAAATATTTGTTTGTATGTGTAGTACTATGAGTAGTATTATGTGTAGTTGTGTGTAGAAAGTGTTATAAGAACATATAATAGTTGTATTTATCATGTCATGCAGCAAGATTAAAGAAATATTGTAATAAAACAATAACCACAAGAACAGATAGACAAAATAGAAAAACATTATGTTATATAGTAAGGAACTTTTGAATATAAGCTTGAGATAATTTTCTTCTCTTATTTGATGGTGTGGAGCACCATCCTTCTCGCGTATAAAAAATTTTCCATTTGTAGTCCAGCAATATTTGTAGCCATTGCTATTTCCGAAAACACAAGCGAGGTAGTGCAATCTTTTCATTTTTGCTGTTAGATTTTCGGCAATAAAAATAGGTTTACTAGGTTCTGAGATTTTTAGGTGTTCAGTACTTAGCCTACAAGTCTTGTATTTGTTGAAGCGTTTATATCTATCCTGAATCTTCTCCTTTGTTAGCGCCGTAGTTAATTCTAGAATTATTGGTTTATTGTCAGGATTATTAGTATTAATTCGGAAGACATATTTAATATCCTGTGTCTGGATGGATGCATCAATGAGTGTGCCAAGTTCAAGTATAGTATTAGCGAGACAAGTTTTGGTCTCCTGTTTTTTTACGGGTACATTTTTATCTCTAAATAAGTTGAGCGTGAGCTCCGCTCCATTTTCTCGATTTTGTCTTCAAGAGACCTTATGTAACTTAAGTTTGAGGAATTTGCTGTTTTCAGGAGATTTATTTGGGCTTCTAGATCGTGGTATTTTTCAAAAAGAACATCCAAGGAAACTTTTATATCAGTATTTTGTGTCTTTATTTATTCAATTCTAGCTCCTATACTATCTAGTTGTTGATTTTGAGCCTGCTTAAATTCAGAAACAATGATCTATCTCATTTCAGACATAAATTGATTTAATTGTTGATAAGTGGTGTCAGACCTCTTCCGTTTAGGGCGGCGTGATACGTTTGTGTTAGAATCATCGAAGTGAGCTTCAAAAGCCGAGGATCCGTATACATCACGCTCTGAGGAGCTGGGTTGAGAATGACTGACTTGAGGTGCAGATAGTTGAGAGTTAGTTAGGTTGGGCACAAGCGCGGGGGAAGCAGGGGGTGTCCGTTTCAAAGGCATAATGAGCAAAATAAATAAATCAGCAGTCAAGTACCAGGAGACTAGAGTCTTGCCTAAGGTTTTCAGTATAAATCACACAGTGGCACGTCAAGGTTCTAATGACTGGTCGTCCATCGAGCGATTGTTACAAAATTGTCGACGACAACTGTAACTTGAGCTCAGAGTGTATGGTAGCAACAAAGTATTGTTATCCTTTACTCGCTCCTATCGCCGCATGCGCACAATACTATTCTTGTCTTTATCTACACAAATATAATATGATATTTTCTTACTCGAGTAACTTAATAGGATGATTGTCTGTCTTTCTCGTTTTTTGTTTGTTAAACTTGAACAGTTGCAACTTTTCAAGTTGTTTCTGCACTCCTATTTATTAGCTGGTAATATTTGGCACAAAAATTAATTTAATTTGGAAATAAATAACTATCGTTCAACCACAAGCACGTCTGTACTCCACAGAGGTCCGGAGGGAGGGGTCAAACATTGTAATATGTACCAACGTTATTTACAATTTTGTTTCAAAATAACTTTTGATTGATGATCTTAATTAATTAACTTATGTTTGATTAATCTTTGAAATAATGAATCACTTCTTTCTATTACAGCCAAATCCCTGATGTGCTTCAGTTGTAACAAGTGTAAGGAATCCGATTTCTCCTGTCTTTCAAACCACTTAATAGCTATTTCTAGAGCTTCAAAAGTTCCATGTCTCGATTAAAACCTTGCTAACCAATAACCATCAACAACTTTAAAAGAAATATCACCACCAAGCATTCTATTCAATTCCAATGCTTTTTTCACATGACAGAGGTCCAGATATGGGCTGGCTGCATGTACGCTTTTGTGAAAACTGTTTTTACGTGTCTACTTGCTCTGTAGTTCTGAGAAGAAAAAAGAGTGAGAGAAACATATGTGCAAAAGCAACAACACTGCCCTACAGACGTTGGGTTTGTTCCGCATTAGCTCTAGCCTTTCGTCCCAAATTCCATAAATTTCCTTATTCGCCTCACATTCAAAATCTTTCCTGTTTCGTCCTACATTACAAAAGGTTCTAAAAGTACTTTTTACAAATAAATAAATTTTTCAAGAACGTCGTCACTTCTGAATTATAAGATTTACTTTGTATAATAAAATAATCAAGTAGGTAGGATATGTATCAAGTTTGCTGTTTCTTGTGTAATTTCTAACGGAGTTATTAGATTAAAATATCTTAAAGACAAAATATTTGAATGTACTTATTAGTTATTCTAATAAAACCTATTTATATAAACTATTATTATTGTAATAAAACCATACATAAGTAAATCAAAAAACATATTTTATTTTAAAAGTCTCATATAAATCACAATCAAAATCACAGATAAGTTTTGTCAATTACAACTACTAATAACTAAGTAAATATGTCTAGGTATCTAATATATCTTTACAAAACGATGAACAGAGGTGACAAAAAAAATATTACAAAACTATTAAATCAAATGGCAAAATTAAAGCGTAATGAAAAAAATTAAAAATATATAGATTATCAATTTAAAAATGTCAAATAAAAAAAGATATCAAGGTTTTACTAAAGAAATAGAGTCATTTAATATGGACTGTACTCTTCGTGTTTGTAATATCTATTAAACGGTGCGTAGATTATTATCTAATTTAAGTAATGGAGATTAATACAGTCGCTGGTAAAAACTGATTTAAGTTAATTGAGCCATAGAAAACTATAGAAATATAAAAAAGTCCTTCCAATCAAAACTTTTTTTGTTTGAAACGCGATGGCTTGCATAAAAAAAATATTTATTTAATCAGTTTCTTTAACTAAATTTAGATCTACTATGCGGTGCTTTGTATTGAAAATGGGTATCTTGTTTAACGTCGTTTAATAATAAGTAATTCTAGAGAAACTGAAATTCACTTCTCACTATTGTATCTAAGGTCACCTGAGGTAATTGCGTACCATTTTGAGTTCGGCGAAGTTTGAATTCTTTTTACAAAATATATATAATAGTTATAGAAATTCTTTAATTACAAATGAACTTTAAAACAATATCAAAACAATATAAATTCGTTCGTTTTTTGCCTGTGTATTGATATAATAAGTTATAAAGGATTTTTAGAAAAATGACAATTTTAGACGCATTTTCTCGTTTTGGGGTTATTGCGTCTTTAGTTAATAAAAATTTAAAGTGGGTAACTTTCATGATCGAAGTTAATATATAAAGACCTTATTTAAGCATTGAAAAGAAATATCTTAATGGATCTAAAAAATAGCTTGTTTTCTGGATCATAGGAATATTTTAGTAGAGATTGGGAAAATGCGTCTAACTTTTCAGCGTCGCATTTACCCCATACGCAATCCAGATGTTCATAACATTTCAGGTGTACATAACACATACTTTGTAATAACGCAAGGCCGATGGGTAATTTGTATTAACTCTCCCTTTTACACCTACATTCAAATCCCACTTTTGGATAATATTATAAATTGCATTGTTTTTATGGCTGTATTTACACTCTTCTTCAATGTAAATGGTCATAAATGGTGAAAACGGTAAAAAAAACTCCATCAAAATAATAAACTTATTAGAAACGCTTTTGCATGTTCAATATTAATTTGATTGATAAATGAATGAGGGCCAATCGGTATACCATTGATAAACTATCCACATCCAAAGTATTTTTTGACCGTGAAAATGGGTCTCAGGCCATGGAGACGTAAGCAATCAATGTAGTGCTGAAAATCATTTTTAGTCAAAAAATATCACTATCGATATATTCTAGTATCACCATGGCGGTAGGTATAATCTAAATTCTAAATTAAAATAAAAATTAAATTTCAAAAACGGTTGTCAATCCCTGGATTTAGGACTGATACGCAATTACCCAATGACAGCAGATGCATTTACCCCATAAATTTAAATCATACCCATAAATTTAAAGTAATGATTTCTTTAAAAATAAAACGATTTCAATTAAAATTATTATCTGTATCGATAATCACATTATATTGCAAGCGTCATGTAATAAAATAAAAATGGTAGACTAAGAAAACTAAGAGATTATAAAAGATTTGAAACACTCATCTCACTCAACGAACTTGGCAGGAAATGTGTGATTTTAAATATGGCTAACAATTCAAAATCGTGATGCTAAACGCCCCCTATTACAATTTCAAGTAATGATTTTAGTTAAAATAAAGTAGCATAGATGGCGAAAGTATTTTTATTTTAAATAAGATTGGAGAAATATCCAATAGACGCAATTACCTCAAAGACGCAATTACCTCAGGTGATCTTATATAATTATATTAATAAACATTTTAATGACCCGAATGACAGCTGTTGGCGGTATATTGTATACCCAGTGCGCATGATCAGTTTAAAGTGCCACCTAATTTGCACGACTCATTTAAAAATTCTTCTTTTCGTCAAATGAATGAACATTATGAATTCTGCACTTTTCGATTTTCCAATCTACTTTTTTAAAAGAATTAAATGAATCAACTTTTAACATCAATTACACATAAAATCTATCCCATGAATGGTCATATTCTTGCAAATATCAAAATTCGAATTTCAGCATCTGTCTATGTCGTATTATTACTTACGATTATTTATCACTTGACATACTGTAATAACAAATATTTAAACATATTATAAAAGTCTTATGCACAATTCTAAATCACAATTAAAATCACAGATCAGTTTAACTACTTAATTAAACAGCTAATAACTAACTAAATGTATCTAGGTATCTAAAATATCATTACAAAACATGAACAATGGTAACACAATATAAAGGTTACAAAACTATTAAAACAAATGGAAAAAGTAAAGCGTCAAAAAATACAAAAACGTATAGAATATTAATCTAAAAATTAAAAACAATAACAGGATTAACATTTCAGTTAAAAATCAGAAGGACAATTTTTTTCTAAACAATGGCCTAAAGAACATTTTTGTTTCTAACCTTACTTAAAATTGTTAACAAAAACGAACGAGGCGAAACAAGCATAAAATGTGGGGCGAATCGGAACGAAATTATAATAATAAGTAGAAATTCATTTTTTAGGACGAAACGGGAATAAAATGTAGGACGTACACGGATTTCTGACATGGGACGAAATTTTGTAGGACGAATGTGGAACAAACCAGACGTTGTCCTGTCATATCTATTCTGTTTCCTTTTCTTCTGTCTTTCACATTGTTAAATTTCTGCCAATATTACATCAACCCCATCATATATGTATGTACTAGCTGCCTGTTCCGGCTTCACTTGGATGGTAACTTTTGCATCATAAATTGAGATGGAATGTATTCCACCTTTCAAGTTGGATCAAACTGCACATGGTTTGCAAATTTGATTAAAATCGGTTAAGTAGTTTAGGAGTCCGTCGCACACAAACGCATAAGATTGCATGACAAGACAAGCATGACCAAGTCATTGCGGCATCAGCAATAGGCAAGGCAGAGGATTTCAAACTCTGGAAAGTTGCTGCACAGCACTCTACTACCAGAGGTCTTGTTGGTCATGAAACATTTCGCCTTTGCTCACCTATTACAAGCTGCCAGGCACTACAGCAGGTGGTCTATTCTACACAGAAGACTGGACCAACACAGAGAATTGTATTGATGTTAAAAAATTACATAAACAGAAACAGTATAATTAAATAATACAATATGTATGCTAATATTAAATTGGTATTATTTTTAGGGTACCAAATATAGCTAAAGAACGGATAGATTGGGCAAAGGCTATTGGAATAAAGGAGTTTCCTACTAAAGGGAGAGTTGTGATATGTTCTGATCATTTCCTTTGTGATGACATGTATCTGTCCAGGAACGGACAACAAAAGGTCAAATGTGGAGTACTGCCATTGATGTTTAAGGTAAATATATAGAAGCTAATGGACTATTGGTAGGTAGTTCAGCAAAGTTAATATTGACCACAAACTAGTCGACACAGTATAGCATATTAAAAATGACGGCTTGGCAATAATATTTAAAATATAATACCATTTAAGCCAAAACCCCCTTATATTAAAATTTAGCCAGTACCGAATTTCCGGTTTCCAAGTTCCCCTATGTAACACTTTCTAGTTAAATATTTGTATAATAGAAAAAAAATCCATATTTTGTGACGAAGCCGTTAAAAAAAACAATTTTCGATAGCTTACAATTACATTGCTTGCGCTGGTTAAACCATTTGAGGTACATAAAAATAATGTATTACGGAAATGTATATCATTAAAGGGCATACAAAAAGGCCGCGATAACATATATGTCTATATCTCTATATCTATCTCCTAAGGTTGACTCACAGTAATCATTTTTGTCTTTGATAAATATGTTGAACTACCTTAATTTTCAAAGGCTGATTTCTCCTATTAGTAAAATAATCCTTATCCTTTTATTAACTTGGTAATTTAAATGTAGACTCAAAACGCTCTTTACTTTTTTTAAATTCACGCAACCGATAAAGTGCATGCACGCATCTTGTTTACAAAACGCCGCGGCGGCCGCAAATTGTTCTTAGGTCCGATCATCGAAAAATGTCCGAGTTGCCTCTGTGGGGTTCAAACCATTTAGGGGTGCTCATAGTATAATGCCTGCTTCTTTTATGTGCACTTTGCAATAGTATAGAATCAAAAAAATAAAATAAATAGGTAAAATGTAAAAATAAATAAGTAAAAATGTAGTAATTGAACTTGAATGTTCCAAAGATAGCAGGCAGGAAATTTTCACGGTATAGAAAAAAAACAAACAGGACAACTTTAGCGAAGTCAAAGAGAATCATATTAAATATCATATTTTAATATTGATCTTCATACATGGTTAAATCATAGTCCTGTATAAACATTCAGGTTGATAAATCTATTTTTCAGGTCTGTAGGATATGTCTCAAACTAGATTGCAAGTTGGTTTCATTGGAACGTAACAATCTAAATGAAGCATTTAAATGTCTCACTGGGATATCTGTAAGTAACCTACCTACCTATCTAAACCTACTAGATGTTTACGGCCTCTAAACTCGAAATTATCATAAAATATTTTTTTTATAATCCCTATATAGCTAAGAATCTTCCCAATCAAGTTAGCTGTCATACAAAAACATCGACATTGAAATTTATCAGCCATTCTAAAGATATGATGCGACAGACAAACAAACACACGCCCCCACAAATACACAGACACAAAAAAATTAACACACCTCTTTTTTTGTTGGGGTTTAAAAACTGCTATTATCAATTTTCCATTAACTTTATTTATGTATTTGAGATCTGCTCTGAAAGTCGGGCTAGTTTAAAGTGCTTAATTTGGGAGGGGCTTGAACTGATTAGGTAAGAACAAGTTACCGCCTCGTTGGTCGAGTGGCTAGTGTACACGGCTAACTACACCGAACAACCGCGAGGCTCGAGTTCGATTCCCGAAAGGGGCAGGCATTTGTGTGATGAACATTTAGATGCCTACATTTCCGGGTCTGGGTGTTTATTAAATTTATTCTGGTATCTATATATGTATTTTTATGTATTAATATCGTTGACTAACACCCATAACACAAGCATATAATATGCTTACTTTGGGGTTAGATTCAATTTGTGTGACTTGTCCAAGAATATTTATTTCTTATTATTTCTTATTTGTTTTGTTTTAAAGCTTTATCTTGACTCTTAATGATTTTAAAATAATAACGAAATAATAAGCTGAAGACATGATTTTCAAATGAAGTTAAACTAAAGTTTCTTATAATTAGTCAATCAATCCATTGCCGTACTTTACAAAAAAAATCACCTTAAAAGCAACCGTAATGGCTTCCTTACTTGGCACGATTATGACGAAAATTCGGTATTTACTCCACTAATATTAAAGAACAATAATCACCTCTGTAGACGTCCCGGGTTGGGCAACTCAAACATAGATAAGTATCTAAGTTCTGACGACATTGAGTTCATTAGAAAACTTAAAAACCACATGTTTGAGTTGCCCAACCCTGGACGTCTACAGAGGTGATTAATCGTCAACTTGGCAAGTGCCTTATTTGCACCTATCTCATTGTGGATTTTGGTGTCTTTGGCTAGATGTGAGTGCGGGCCTAAAGATACTTCACATTAAACAACAACACATCATTGACAATGACTTCTCAATCAAATCAAATCGTATCATGCTTGCATGCATCGTAAAATGCTTTTCACGCCTATCACATATGATTGTGAAGTCATATAAGTATATGCTGTTTCAGCCAAATATAAAACCTAAAATACCTCTGACTGTATGTTTGGAGTGTGCTCAGAGACTAATTAACTGCTACCGCTTCAGAGATAAGACATTGACTACCCACAATTTGTTGGTGCAAGTTATCGAGAAAGAGGAAGTAAGTATTTTATTTTGAGGCTATTTTGTATTAAAATCACTTTTTAACCATCAGAAAAAATAAATAAGAAAAGGCAACAATTTAATTTGAATTTTGTTTTTGTTAGCACGTCACAGGAAGTAGTTTAAACCAAGTTGGTTCTTTTTTTGGATTGGTTTATCAGTTAATTCTAAACTTAAAAAAAAACTTGTAAAAAATTATAAAAAATTACTTAAAAATATTTACCTCAACACTTGAGGTAATCTTTATACCTTAAATTATTGACACAAAAAAACAATCTCTGGTTGAAAAAGTAATTGTTTATAACATAATAGTGGTTTCTTATAATAAAATAATTATCTTTTCAGCTAACTGCAGAACATGTAAAAACATTACAAAGCGAAATAAAACTTATTCCAATATTGAACATTAAACATTTTGAACCAGACCATTTTGATTTTAATGTAGAATATACAGAAAAAATAGAAGAAAAAACCGAAGAACAGGCAGCTAATGAAGAAGATGAGAAACCTTGTATTGATGATAATTTAATTACTGATACAAAGCAAGAAGAAACATCGGATGACGAAAAGCCTCTGATATATTATGATTTTAATGGCCTTAACAATGATTATGATGACGACGATGACTACGCACCTCAATCCTCTGACGAAAGCACATCGGAAATTAAAAAGAAAAAAGTTAAGAAAAAATCTAGGGAATCAAAGAAAAAAGACAAATTAGAACCTAAGGTAGATAGAAGAAGAAAACAAATATTAAAAGATCAATCAGTTGAACCTAAAATAGATAGGAGAAGAAGACCATTTTTAAATGCGGATTTAAATGAAACTATTTTTACTGTAACGGATTTGACAGTGGAAGAACAATTGGCTGAGATTTTAAAAAGACAAGAGACACCAAATTACAAGAACTCGGCATTCAAGTGCACTGTGTGTTACAAAGGGTTTTTAGATGAAGACGCCTACAACGGACATATGTCGAGACATTCTGATGTAAGTTCTGCTTTTATTACAGCTTTAAACTCAAGTCTTTCTTTTGTATTAGCACATATTTAATATTGAATTTAAAAAAATGGTTTATGTCACATTTTTTTAAATAAAAACATTTTATAACTTGAAAAACGATTGAAAGCCATATTTATAAAAGAAGAAGAAGAACATAATTATAATAGGCTATTTTTCAAAAGTTGTGTTGCATTCTGAGAAATCTTGGGTTTGAGATTATGATGATGATGATATTCATCTTAATATTGGAGATTAATTTTGATTTAATTTTCAGGAATGTGGTGAATACGAGTGTGGGATATGCAAAACTCATTTCAAACATCCCCACGCGCTCCGCAAGCACATAACGGCGCATCACACACAGCGGTTCAGCTGTAATCAGTGTCCATATGTCACTACACACAGGTCGGTAGCTATACACTATATATGTACAATATACAATCAGCGTTACATTCAAAGCGAGGAACATTTTGAGGAACGGTTAGGAATCGATAACGTGTTCGATTGATGAAATATATGTTTTTTCCCTATGCAAATTACAATACGTATGGATGAAGATAAATAATGTTAACAAAACATTCATACGCTTTTTCTTATAGGACAAGACAGTTAAGGATCACGCAGTTATTTTGATCCCACCAAAAACATAAATGTAAAAAAGGAGAGCCAAGTTCAATGCAATGCAATGCCAGTTTTCATTACATCAGTTATTTCATAACAATATTCAACATAATATATATTATAAAAACTGATAAAAACTGGCCAAGTCAAATCTAACCTACTATTAGATCTCTTATTTTGAAATAACAGCATTTGTTGTACTTATCGAATAAAGCAAAGAAATAGAGTTTCACACTTGATCATAATGTTATTTTGTTCCTATAAATAAGTATTTGGATTTTGCATAAAACTTGGCACCCATTAAGATTTCCATTCTTTTTGCGGCGAAGCATAATTTTTGTATTGAACTTGGCTCTCCTTTTTTTCATTTATGTTTTTGGTGGGATATCATTACTTTTTGTAAAGAAAACTAGGCAGGTATTTAATTTTTAAAAAAATCTTGCGTTTTTTTTGTATGGGGACCCACCCCCCCTATTTTTGAACTTCTTTTATTTTTCGATTTTTTCCTACATTTACATATAATTACCAAGCTGGATTCCAAATTTCATCCTTCTAGGTCATCTGGAAGTAGGTTAGGTTTAGCTACTATAGGTATGTCAGTCAGTCAGTAGGTACTAAACTTTATGACTTTTAGACCTTCGTATCTTTTTAACCGTTTGAGCTAGCTTTATGAAATTTGAGATTCTTGATTTCTTTAAGAATATGATTACACACACGTAGTTTTATGTATTTACGTTAAATAGATTTTGAGTTATAAAAGGGTCAAAAGTGGCACCAAGTGGTTCGTGTAAAATTACACTCTGCGCTGGCTAGCCAGTTCTTTGCTTGAACTTGGCTTGACACGCTGCCGCGTGTCTAGATAAGGTACAAACATAGAAACGCCATCGATAGTGTAGGTGCGGCCCTGTACAGTGGGTCCGTTGTTGAGGCCTAATGGGCGAGTGCAGGCAGTTAGCCTGTCTTACCCTTATGTGTTGAATCCCCATTCCTGCAAGTGGCGCAGTTGGCCTAACACCCCGGCTACGGAATAGCAACTGTAACGTCTATGGTGTTTATAGGCGACGGTTGTCTCTTCATTCATTCTTCTTCATCTCTTCTTCGTTAATTTCTATTTTTAATTACTAAGGAGTAATTATTTTGATATTAATGATAAAATAGATTCAATTCAAATTGTAGCGAAATGCAACTCATGCTATCGAAGTATGTACTACGGAATATTTTAAAATAAAGTTTATAAAAGTAAATATTAGATTTTGACAATAATATTTAAAACACACTTTATTTTTAACCTTAACTTATACATTTTTTTTAAATATAGTTGGTATTTTGATTTATTCCTAATAATGTTTTTTTTAAACAAAGAAATGCTTGTTGTCTGTCTAATTAATAAAACTAGTGGTCGCCCATTGGTCAAAATTCCATAATTTTAAATATATCTTGTTGATAAGAACGCCATCTTCATTTCTCAAGACCAAGTACTAAACTTTATGAATAGTTAGTGCGCCATCTGTGATCTTTTATCGTTATCATCAATGTATTTTGTTTGTGTGTGTCAAATGCGTGGTAGTATGGGTAATGTTTTATTTATTGATTTAATGTACTTCATAAGCATTATTACTGAAAAATATTAGCGTTCTCCACTTCTCCTACACATAAGCTATAAGTGTGCCAAGTTTTATGCTCCTGCGTCCTCGCAATTTTCGTAAAAAGGGGTCCAAAGTTTTGGCATCACGTATTAATATATATGTATATGCTTACAATAATATTGTTACAAGGCTTTGTTCTTAGAAACCATGTCATTGATTGTATTAACAAGAAAATTGTCAATTGATTGTATTAACAATCCATCTAAATGGCCTACTCTATGTAAAAATGTACACTACATTATATTATAAATTGTATCAGCATTTAATTGACTTATAGAATTGGCACAGTACTTGTAATTGTGGTTATTGCTAAAGTTCAGTTTATGTTAGGTTCGACTTCCAGTAAACTTTAAAGTTTACTTATTATTCTGTTCCAAAGTTATGTGCGATTTAGATTACGGGTGCCAATATGTAATAGGATCTGATCGTTTCTCACGGGACGCAAGAAATATCTAAATTTTATAAAACTTTAACCCTGAACACTTGTAGATCTGGTTACTTAATAATTACTGAACGGATTGTTATACGGCTTCAATCAATAGATATAATAATTCCCGAGGGAGGTTTAGGTGTGATTATTTAAGGTTTTGTATAAATCTTTTAAAATACGACGATAGTTTAAATCTGTCGGAAAATATACACTTGTTGGGAGTTTTCATCGTTACTCAAAAAGCTGCCAAAACCTTTTTGAGTTATATCAAGACAATGAATAGGGGAGGGTTGTTCTCTTTTAGCTTTACAATAAAAGGCGCTATGGTATATGTCGCTTTTGGAGGAACCGCTTTGATATAAACTTTTTGAAGCAGCTGATACGTTCAAAAACTTGCCAGACCTTTTCTCCGGGATTCAGGTTGAAATCCTAACTTGGACCCGTCAGAAAATTTCACATACATATAATGTATTAAAATGTAGTTAAATATTTTGGATGCTTATATTGGCAGGGTGCAAAGCACTAGGTGGGGGGTATATTAATCAATCGCAGCGCCCGTGGTGGCAAAAAACAAAAATAATGTGGGCTCTGATCTGTCATGTCGAAGCAATGATATGTTAAATAATCGCATTATTCCGCTAACGAAAATGGGTCACAGCAGTTGTTGTGTAGTAAACTGCAAGAATACTGTTAGACATAGTAAATTTAAGTTTTACCGATTTCCAAAAGCTTCTTGTTTAGACGAACAGTGTAAGAAATGGAAGGCAAGTCAAGAGAACAAAGTAAGTATCATCATAATGATTAAACCTACGTTTTTCACCTTACAGAAATGTATTTTTCATATTCACGCAAAGCGTGTCGTTTATTTCTCAAATCATATCTTGTTGCCTCACATTCAATTTTTCGTGGATGTAAAATGTCTAAAACAGCTATGTGCTTGCATTTACCACTTTGATTATAAACGCAATCACATTTAACCCTTCTCACAATTTGCGCTGCTTGCAACTGAGATCAAATGAATATTTAAAAAAAGTAAAAATAAAAGTATTTTCATGCCCAAATCCCCGATATTCGAACCCGGGACCTCATACAATCAAGTCCAACTCCTTGAATAATCAAAAAGAAATAAATATTTAAAACGGAGATTAAATGCTTACCTCTAAAAGCGTTTTATAAGGTAATTGATAGAAGAAGGCGTTACTTTGCGGAAATCCAAACTTAAATTCAAAGTAATAGATGTTTGATTACGCGAGCTTGAAATATAGAAGTCTGTCCTTGTTTTGTGCTTAATTTTTCTACATCGCGGACATGTCCAGCAGATACCAACAATTTTTCTTTACAAACGGTTTTTGGTTGAAATTTTATATTGTGGGTGATACTCACAAAACCTGTCTTTAAAATAATTCTCATTTCGATCTAAAAACGACATTCAATTTTTTACGAGCGATACAGTAAAGACATAATTATAAAGTTGCGAACGCTAGGTGACGCTGAAGTCGTGCACATAGCGAATACTCTAAATGAATTCTTTTCACGAACAACATAAATACAATCATTTCAATGATGATTGTGTTTTTTAATACAATAAAGAACATGTATTGTACACTTTTGATATAAATTATACTTGCTCTTATTTTTAACGTTGTAAAAAATATGTACTCATTGGAAATTAATAAAATTGTATTCATGTCATTATTAATAAATTGGAAATTTGGCGAAACCTTGTGGCAAGTATTAACATTTTGACATCCTTTTGTACATGTTGCAAGCTATTTAATTAAATATATGAATATAAATATAATGTGATTTGCAACAGACAAACAGCAAGACTCCACGAGCGTTGGCACAAGGGGACGGTCTACAAATGTCCGCACTGCACCGATGCATTTGTGTACGTATTCTCTTTTTATTATTAGTTATTTATTTAATTTAAAATGGAAACACATTAGTAATTTAGCTGAAAATTGATGGAGAGGAAGCTTAGAACCATCAGAGTGACACAAGATAATTTTTATCCCGTTCGACTGTGAGTAAAGTAGGAAAAAAACATTTTAATTTACCCCTTACAAACTGTACGGGTGGAATGAAGTTCGCCGGAACAGCTAGCTTTAGGTAGATTTTGCTATGACTTGTCAATGCGCTGAAATGAATATATATATATATATTTTAGTTACAACCGTATCATTAAGGATCGTTTTTTATGTGATAAGGAAGCGAACAAGCTATGCTATGCTAAGAAATAATCGTGGCCTGTAGACACCATAGATGTTGTAGGTGCGTCGCTGTCTTGTGGTCGGGGTGGTCCAGGCAAAACCGGACCGGAACATTACACTAAAGGAATAGAAATAGTTGCTTTGGTGGTCGAAGATGTGGACGTTTACCGCCGCTGTTACCAACTTGTATTGCGTGCGATTCATGACGGACTGAGTTTTATCGACAAAATAAAATTAGGAAAATTAAAAAATAATTGGGTTTACATTAAAAGTATCTCGTTATGAACGTTTGTGTAAGTTAGAAGAATGATTTTTTTTTGTAATAGAAAGCTAATATGATGTAGTTTCAGATAAAAAAAAAATAAGGTGTAAAGATTATTTTGAGAAAAATGACGATCACTGAAAATAATATTTATTACTTTTTTTACGTGAATATTTCATTTTTAAGTTTTTTTTTTCATAAATAACTATGGCCTATTGTTACTACTATTTCTGATTTCTATTTGAACGCGATGAGCCTAACAGTTTAAAATGTGCACGACGACCAAAGACAATGTACCATAGACGCATAGACACATCGATGAGAGTGACCCAATCCGAAGGATGGCACGCGTTGGTGCCTTAGAGATAATAACAAGACTAGGAAAATGTTAGTGTCTTAGAGATTTTGATTCAAATATATAACATTGTTTTGTAAACAATTATGTCCTTATATACTTTCTTTTAGTTTACATAGTTAATTTAACTTGGAAAATTATGTTTTTGAATAGGATTTGAATTGTTTTGTGGTGTTTTATGCATATAACTTAGCAATAATAATTATGATAAAATTTATGTCTAGAATAGGTTCTAATGTCTAGATTTTTGTATAAATGGATAGAATATGTTAAATTACACCGTATTAACGTGATACGAAACGTATACATCTTATAAATAGCCGAAAAATCGGCTAAGTTTGGGTGTCATAATAAAAGGTAGAATTTCTTGTGTTTTACTTACCCGATTGAAATAAAATTAGAATATGAGGTTAGGGGTAAGTAAACGAATGTAATGTGCAAGCGACCGCGTCCGTACAGCAACTAAATTCGGGAGCGCCGCGCCCACACGTTTTATATTAGGACGGCGGGGGCAGGGTAGTATAAAATACGGAAATCGCGGCATTTCGCCGCCACACGAAAACCGAGCGCCGTCGCGTGCACAGCCATGTATGTTAGAATAGATCTAGGTAAGATATAAGGTTTGTACTATATTACAATTTGATATATGTCTGTTTTATTAAAGAAATTTAATAAAGTATGGTCCCGGGGGTGAGGTATAAAATGTTCTGGAATCCCGTTCCCGATTTTGTATATATACGGGTGCCGGGAAACGGAGCATTATTCGCGGTCGGACCTCCAGGAAGAATACTGGGAACTCTGAAGAACTAGGAAGAAACTCCCAGTACTAGAAGAACATTTTGCGCCTCACTCTCGCCCAGTGAACGTGTAACTGTGCGTTTTATTCCCCAAAAAAACTCTCCAGACGGTTGGCCATCAAATTCGTCAGCTCTATGAAATCTATCGGCCTCATAAAAGTTATAGCGTTTTATTTATTTTAGCCTTACAGTTTTTAAAAATAGTGCTTTTAAAATCTTTCTTTACTTTAAACAAATCGCTTATAAAATCTAACATATTTTTTATAATTTTATTTTGTCGATAAAACTCGATCTAGTTTCACACATTTCAATATGCGCACATTATAGAGACTCACATTGTCTAATTCACTCATATTGTTGTAGCAAATGGTTCGGTCACGTTGTAGTTGTATTTCTACGCAAGAGGCTCGTCACCCCGCCCTTAGTTTGCGAAAGGTGCATTAATAAAGGTAGATATTTATATTATATTTACATGGAACGTACTAGCTACCCCAGCAAACGTTCTGCCATGCAGGTACAACACCTGACGGTATAAAATATAAGTTTTACACATATTCTCTTACCTACCAAATATAACGAAGGTACTACAAACATACAAAAAAATCATTCGTTTTGGAGGAGTGCGAGCACAAACAGCGTTACACGAGTCTTTATAAGATCATAACTGTCCCGGCTAGGTTCATTCCACCGCTTCAGTATGTATGGGCAAAAATAAAATGTTTTGTTTCCTTGGTAGTTTTTCCCATTTCTTATCTTCCAAACTTTTTCTTGACTTCCACGAATAATTTGAAATCAAAACTAGCCAAATCGGTCCAGTCCACAGAAAAATAGTAGGTACTCACGGAGTTCTAGTAGTTTTGAAGTTACATAATATATTTCGTCGACTCATTATTTATATATATATAAACTGAGTGAAATCGTCTATTTGTGTTATCATATCATTGATTCTGAATTACAGCAAGTTCACCACGTACATGGGTCATATTAGGATAAAGCATCCGTCTGACTTCGTTTGTGAACTGTGCGGGTTCTCTTTCGTCAGTGAGAAGGGTATTGAACTCCATAAGAAACTGAAACATCGAGTCGACAGTTGTGAGGTGAGATATCAATTTCATCATTTAATTAATTCTATAAAATCATTAAATTTATTATTGAAGTGAAACTTTTTTGAATCGTTGTGATTTCAAACCGGATGCAACGGATAAACGACAAGTAAGAGACACAAACACAAAAATGTGTAGGATTATACATATTCATCTCATTCTGTGGTCGATTTACTTTATTTAAAGATGTAATGTTTGTTGCATGTTTTTTATAGAGAGACTGACAGAGATCGATAGACACTGATAGAGATTGATAGACGCTGATAGAGATTGATATATATATTGATAGACACTGATAAACATTAATTGACACTGATGTCTATGAGTGTCGATCTATGTCAATGTCAATGTCTATTGATCGACACTGATAGATTGACAGAGATTGATAGAGATTGGTAACGATTGATAGGGATTAGGAGAGAGGTAGATATTGATAGACATTGAGAGAGAGAGAGAGAGAGAGAGAGAGAGAGAGAGAGAGAGAGAGAGAGAGAG
>NJDD01005748.1:23169-48058 GCA_002245505.1 Calephelis nemesis
AATAAAATTCGTCATCGGTCATATCATTCACTTCTTTTGGTCAAGATATCAAATCAAATCATTTTTTTTTATGTTATAGGAAGGCAAGCAGGCAGCCGGATTTCCTGATGGTAAGAAATTCACGCCGCCTAGAGACACCAAAGATGGTAATGGTGCGTTGCCAACAATGTTAGGCCTCGAGCAAAAGGAAGTTTACCGGGTACCTTACCTTGTGTACCGGACCGGAACACGTCATGACGTTATGGCGGCAGGAATAGGTAAGGCCGTGTTACCAATCCGGGCGAGTCGCTGCGAAACTCTACCACCTAGTCAGATGTCACGGTGTTAGTGATGATAAGCATATTATGCTCGCCTTTTACGAGCTGCCTGGCAAGAAAGGCAAATGGTCTATTAACTAATCATAGCCATTGAAACAATTTATTTGTTTGATCGATTAATTGATTATTTAATTGGATCAAGACTTAAATGTATTGATACAGTGCTTACAAAAATCAATGTCGCTACATTATGTTGGAAAGAGTCCGGAAAGATTTAGATATATTTTAAGATATAGATAAGATGTATTCTGCGGTTTGTGATGAAAGGTGGGGACATTAAAATACTTACAAAAAGTTTTGTCCGGCCTTAAGAAGGCAAAGGTTCTTCGTTATATAATATCGTGTAGGTTTGTTTATGACGGATTTCCCTTAATCATTTTAATTAAATTAATTCGTCTGTAATTCCTTATCTACCTGTTTTGTCTACACCTTGTTTATTGTGCAAATTGTTAAATCATTAATACATGTGAAGTATATTTTAGGGGATTTAATATGTTTAATATGTTGTACTTTTAAGATCCCGGAGGACGCGCCGTCATGTGAACCCTGTAAGGTTAGGTTTGTCTCTGAAGATGCGTACAGGCGGCACTTGAGTGTCTCCGCCAAACATAATGATAGTGCGTAAGTAATTTTATACATTAACTCCTACCGAGTGCAACTTTATTTCGCAGCCTAAGAAATCTAATTTAGCAGAATCATCGTGAAATTTTTTAATAGCTTTTTGAAGTGAAAATTATTCAGAATCGTTGTGATTTCAAAACGGGTGCAACGGAAACCGACAGGTAAGAGATACAAATATGTATATTCATCTAATTCTTTTGTCGATTTACTAAAGTTTCACTTCTATCGTGTGTGAATCGCACACACACCTTTTTGTTATGTAAATAGAATATTTTATCCAAATGAAATTATTTGATCTGCAATTCTCTGCCAAAAAAATTATGGCGTGTCAAAATAGAAAAACCAGTGCTTTATGAATGAATTGGTCTTACCGGAAGTCAAAAACTCCAAATATTTACAATTTCCTATTTAATGTAGAATAATCATTTATGTTATGTTATTAATACAGACATATTATGTGCTTACTTTAGGGTTAGATCGATTTGTATGATTATATTAATTAACTATATAATTAATAAATTTTTATTCTAGAAAATAATAATTTTCAGATAAAAATGAGAAATTCTCGAATTTGTGTGTTTGAGAACATGTGTTTGAGAAATACTCTATAAATTTCCCTAATAAATATTACTATTTATAAGGCTGTTATGTAACAAAATTTAAAAAAATGGCGCTGTTATTAGATGCCATGTAATTATTAAAATATTATTTCATTATTTAATTTTTCCAACTAATCGAATATTAGCGAGCCAAAGCAACCGAACAAGCCCACAAAAGCGAAGAGGAGAGAGAAGAAGTCAGACAAAGCGCATGACGATGCTGAACCAAACGACAAGCGGTATCTGTTTCAGAGTCACATGAGGAAGGTCGAGGGTCCGATACCCTGTGAACAGGTATCTTGTATTTACATTTTTAACCACCTAATATAAATTTTGATTCTTTACTGAGCTTCGCTCAAATAATTGTGTTTCTAATCTAGTCAACACCATCTGCTATTTAATTTCTTGAATTCTAAAGCACCCTTAAATTTTTAGATAGATTACACTGTGCATATTGTTTGCGCTGGGATTAAATGAGGAACAACTAGTCGATAGGTACATGCGTCTATTCTCAAAAAATACATTAATTAATAATTGTGGTGAAAATATAGCGCTGACACGTAGCGCCCGTTCGGACGCGTTCTGCTCAATGGCGGGTGGCCGGCGACCGCACGCCGCTCGACGATCTAACACCTTTCCCCCACGCCTCAGCCGCTACGTCATTAACACATATAATAATTTAACAGAATCACTTTTTTCATTTAATTGTAGTTAGCATCTTATCCTCACTAATATTATAAATGCGAAAGTAACTCTGTCGCTCTGTCTGTCTGTCTGTTACCTTTTCACGCCTAAACCACCTTACCGATTTTGCTGAAATTTAGTATGTAGATAGTTTGCATTCATGAAAAGGACATAGGTATATTATTTTTTGGAAATTCAACCCCTTCAAGGGTTAAAAAGGGTGGCAAAGTTAGTATGAGAAAAATATTTTTATTGCACATTTTTGCATGAAACTTTGAATTAATGCTTTTTAGTACAAATGATGTAACACGTGTTTCAGGGTTTTGCGAAATTCACCCCCGATACATATCTAAGCGTTTTTTGAAAATCAACCCCTATGAGGGTTAACGGGGGTGGCACAATTTGCTTAGGAAAAATATTCAACAGTAATTTTTCCCATAAGTCCATAACAATGAACTACGTACATCAGTTTACCATTAACGAAAAACACACAAAGAAATTATGATACACATAGTAACAAAATTGGTTAAAAATCCCTACTAACAGGGTTCAATATTAGGCCCTTTTCTCTTCCTTGTATACATAAATGACTTGCCATCAGTGGTGGAAAATAAATGTGAGATAATATTGTTTGCGGATGACACGTCGATTGTCTTTCATCTTAGTAGACGTAATCCGGATATATATGAAATAAATAGAACCCTGCATCATATTTCGGAATGGTTTGATGCTAATAACCTAGCACTAAATGCGAAAAAAACTAAATGTATGAGATTTTCCTTGCCTAATGTTCGACCAATTATTAACAGTGTAATTAAATTAAAGGAGAACAAGTTAGAGTTTGTAAATAATACGGTATTTTTAGGTCTTACAATAGATTCACAACTACAATGGAGTCCTCAAATTTCCTATTTGGCTAAGCGACTGAGTTCAGCTATTTATGCAGTGAGAAAAATAAGGCAGTTAACTAACGTACAGACTGCAAGGCTTACATATTTTAGTAACTTTCATAGTGTTATGTCCTATGGTATTTTGATATGGGGAGGGGCAGCAGACATAAATACAATATTTATTTTACAGAAACGAGCTGTCAGAGCTATCTATAATATGAGTAGTAGAGAATCTCTGAGAGAGGTATTTAAAAAAATATCTATCATGACAGTGCCTAGCCAGTACATCTATGAGAATATAATGTATGTAAGGAAAAATATTCATTTATTTATAAAAAATAAAGACAGACATAATGTTAACACTAGAAATAAAAATAAATTATTTGTTCAAAAATTTAGGCTAGCTAAAACTTCAAAATATTTTTTTCAGGCTTAGGTATAGTCATATATAATAAGATTCCTGAACATATTTTGACTTTACCTGAAAGGAAATTTAAATCACATATTAAAAATGTCTTTTACAGAAAGGCCTATTACAATATAAATGAATATTTTAATGACACCAATGTTTGGTTAGATTAATGCACTTATAAGGACTTAATAATTGTTTACTAATACTATTGTTAATTTAAATTAAATTGTAATTTTTAATATAACAATAATCTAACGTTTTTACTATCGAATTTGACTTTCAAAAAATGTATCTAGTCATACTTACTTTGAATAAAAACTTATTCTATTCTATTCTATTCTATACTAATATTATAAATGCGAATGTCTGTCTGTTTGTCCGTCTGTCTGTCTGTTACGCTTTCACGCCTAAACCAGTGGACCGATTTTGATGAAATTTACAGTACATAAATATAAACATAAATTTACAGTATAGTACAGAGATGGAATAGACCCTAAGAAACAGCATAGGCTACTTTTTATTGCAAAAAAACAGGGGAGAATGGGTAAAAAGAGGTGATGAATGTTCATATGGAAATTCGTCATTTTTAAAGCTGTAACAGTGAAACTTTATATTTAGACACTTTATGATAAACGAAAGAACATAGGCTACTTTTTATCGCAAAAAATGGGGGAGAATGGGTAAAAAGAGACAATTATGTATTCCTACTTTTTATCTGAGGTGAAATTTCAAAAGAAAAAGTGAAACTAAAAAAAATAGATGAAAATTTGGATAGCGATATAGGCTACATTTTATCTTAAATATTTTAAAGAGCAGTGTTGGAGAACTAAATATCAAATAAGTAGACTACGTGGGCGAAGCGATACGATATATTTTTTCACGTGAAACGGTTTGTTTTCCTGCATCATTTTGATACTAAAAGTCTGTCTGACTGATTATAAAAATCTGCAGAACTGTTCCAAACCAAATACATACTTAGTACAGTCATGTTTGAATCAGTAAAACAGTAAATTCAAAATTCAAATTTATGAAAATCCGTTTTCGAATTTATGTAAATTGTCTGCCTGATTTCATCACTTATGATTCCACCCTATTTGCTGATGGTACTTTTCACACTCTCACTAACTGATGTGGAAAAATAGAAACAATGTAGTTAACAAATTAAAACTTTGACCAAAAGCGGTACAAAGGCTAAATTAAAATAATCTACAAATAAATCTTACACAAAACAAAATATGTCATATTATGACTCTATGTTGTTGCAATATTTTTAAAATCGTTTCCGAAATTACAGAGAAATTGATTACCATACATAAAAATATATAGGAGTCGAACAATTAAAGGCACTTACACTCGATTAAAAATTAGATGTATTTTTTTTAAATTTAGTAACTTTGCAGTGCGGTTTGCAATTGGAAGACTCCCGCGCTTATCACGGCCACTTCAGACGCGTGCACCCTGACAAGAATCGAACCAAATATCCCTCGATGAAGACGCCTTGCATGTGCGAGGTCTGTGGCAAAATGTTTCAGGTATATCTTTCTTACTTTTATTATTGCTATGTTCAAAGAGGTTTTCGGTTGTATCGAAATTGTAAATTGATCATAAAATTAAGATTCAAATGTGTTGTACTGACAGTTTCGAAATGTCTGTGACATACGGACGACCACACAAGGTGATATTAAGGGTCGAGTTCACCAATTCGAAAATAACCATAGTTTAGTTAACCATTGATTTAACATTGAACAGTTTAGGTTTTTTAGGTGTTTTAGGTGTTAGGTGTTTTTTCCAAGTTCAACACGTCTATCAACTAAACAGGCCTTTAATAATCTTTGCCATATCTCCGCACCTTATTCGTCAGGTGGAAGAATACTACAATTTAAGGATGTCTCTGTGGTCTAGCGGTTGAGTTGTTGGACTTGACTGCTTGAGGTCCCGGGTTCGAATCCCATCCCAAAAAATGAATTTTCTTTATCGAATCGATAAAGAAAATTCGGTTTTTCCGATTTTCTTATAAAAAAAAATGTTGCTCGGGATAGGATATGTGCCCGGTTGGCGATAGGCTTACCACCTATCACATTGTGGGACTTAGTATCTTCGGGTAGTCGTGGGTGCCCTGGTTGTGCCTCTGCCTACCCCTTCGGGGATATGGGCGTGAAAATACTTTGACTTTTACTTTTTATTATTCAGAGTAGAATTGCGTTTAGAATAAGATATTACATAAATATTAGATAATAATCAATAGTTAAATCACCCCGGATTAAATTAAATAGTTAAATATGAAATACACAGCCAATATTTTGTCTGTAATGAACAGTAAATGGAATGTAAAACCTCATAGGTATACCTTATATTTATGTACGATATATTATGTATGTTTTTTACGCGATTTTTAATATTTTTTAGTGGAAATATAGATTTTTTTTGGCAGTCTCGTCATGAGACAGAAATGTTCACTGTTACGATACCGACACTGATATTTACATCATATAGACTGACAAATTTATTAAATTGAATACGATTTGTCTACGACTCTAAAACTGTTGATAACAGAAAATTCAAGAAATAAATTTGTAACGCTTCAATGATCCTCATACACTTGATGTCACATAAGAAATAATTGTCCAACATTTATTTCTCCAAGGTACCTCTAACTAAAATCCCTCATGTTCGAATTCGAAAGTAGTATTTAACTTATCGGCACGCCTTCGGAAATCCATTAAGATCGTATCAATAGTGAAGTGGTCGTGTATGAAAGACACAAACGTGGTACAGAGTGCGGCGCTGCTCCGCGACCACCGTTGGACGCACACGGGCGAGCGGCCGTTCGCGTGCGAGTCGTGCGGGAAGTCCTTCCGCATGCGGCAGCGGCTCGTGGCCCACCGGCGGGTGCACGCGCCGCGCACACCCTACAGCTGCGACGTCTGCGGCAAGGGCTTCTCCACGCAGAGCAACCGCCACCGGCACATGTTCGTACGTACCCCACACTGCACACACTACCTCTACCTGAACTTTACTGATTTCTCATTGGTTTGCCAATGAAAGTTTCGACAATATCGGTGCAAACATTTCACTGATTAGCGGGAACAAACAAAAACAGTACAACTGGTTATTTTTGTTATAAGTGCCTTATTCACATTCGTATGCATGTAGTAATGTTTAAAACAGACATTCTATTTTTAGTTATTTCTATCCACATGGATTAAGAAAACGCAGATCTACATTCTACAGTATATGCATGTTAATAAATCTTAAAAGTAAAAAGTATCCCCTCTCTTTATTATTGGATATGACTAAAGCATTTAATTTTGTTTTACATACAATTTTATTTTTATTATTTTGTTAACAAAGTAGGACCATATAACATTAGAGGTAAATCTTTAGAGTGTTTATAAAGCTATTAAGAAAACAGGAAACAGTGAGTTGACATATCAAATTTATGTGGAAACCGTAAGAAAGGCTATATAAGTCGCAAACTATCTTTCTAATGACTTTTGTGTACCACAAGGTAGTATTTTATGTCCATTATTTTTTAAATGAATTTTAATGATCTATCTGATATCATTAATCAACATTCAATATAATTTGCTGAGGATACTACCCTTCTCATCAAATGTATAAGTAAATTTCATTTAAAAGAGGAGTCACCTGAAACATACTCTTAAAATAAACTTTTCTGAGACAAAATTTTCAAGCACATTATAAGAAAACTAATAAATTTAATGTTTTTCTAAAGAACATTTTTATTTAAATAAAATATAAATGAGTTGATGCTATCAATGATGTCGCAATCTTATTTGCTGATGATATCGTCAAGTGCGACTGTAAAAATGATTTATTTGAAGACACAACTAAAACATTAAACAAAATGGCAGAATGTTGACGTGAAAGTAATCTTTAATAAATCTCACAAGAACAAAATTAGTTGAACTTCAAGCACATCGTTGAGATACTAAAAAACAAAATGTATTGCTAATCAGTACTAATATAGTGTTGAAATTCTTAGCAATAAATTGTATGTTTTGAGAAGAGTAAGAGAAATGACAGGCTTCTCTCTAAGTTTATCATGGATATGTTTCCTCGGATTGGTAATATGACGGTAATAGAGATTTAGGAATATTTTGTTGCTTAAAAGTTCGATTGATATTTTTAGTTTTAACCAACTTCAAAATAAGGTTATATGTTCGTCTCCTACATTTTTTTTGTATGTTAATCGATTTCTCGGTCGTTATGGCGCAAATTTTTAAAAAAAATCTTTGGTTAAAAGAGGGCATCTTTCCATTGTCAACTTATCTGGTTCTGGTCCCTTTAAAATTGAGTAAAATAATCTTTTTGAACTACACGATATATTTATTGAGATCGAATTCGGTTTTTTTGCAGTTTTACTGCACTTTCATTGTTATTTTCAATAAAAAAGTCATATATAAAATTGAAATGTCTGTGAAATTTAAATAACCGCTTTTTACTACATTCCTAATAATGTACATACGGTTAATTAAAATAACATTTTTTACAATTTATGTCTGTTTGTTCCATTAAATCTCTTAAACGGCTGGACCGATGTTGACGAGAATTTCAGTGCTAGGTATCTGTTGTAATAGGTTATAATTTAGCCTGCTTTTATTTGAAATTTTTTTGTTCAATTCCAAACGGAGATAGGTAAGTCGCGGGTGCAGCTAGTATTTATAAATAAAAAAAACCTGGAAAAGTCACACAAATTGCATCTAGCCCCGAAGTAAGCAAATTATATGCTTGTGTTATGGGTGTTAGTCAGCGATTCTAATACACAGTAATACTTACATATCATAGATACCAGAATAAATTTAATAAATATTTTTTATGCATATTTAATGTATGTTTATTACTGAGCAATTTGTTTCGCTGTATAATGTTGTAGAATGTTGGTAAAATTAAATAATTTTCGTTAAACTTCAAACGTACGCCGAGGACTATGCCATTGTAAAAAAAAGTATCTTCACGCCCATATCACCGAAGAGGCAGGCAGAGGCACAACCAGGGCACCCATGACTAATCGAAGATACTAAGTCCCACAATGTGATAGGTGACAAGCCTATCGCCAACCGGGCACATTTCCAATCCCGAGTAACGTCTTTTTTTTATTAGAAAATTAGAAAAAAACAATTTTCTTTTTGTAGCCCGACCCGGGATTCGAATCCGGGACTTCAAGTAGTCAAGTCCAACAACTGAACCGCTAGACCACAGAGGCGACTGTATCACATGTGATTATGTGTGTACGGGGCTGGACGTGTCCTCTCCGACAGCAGGTCATGTGGCAAAAATGGCGCCCGATTGACCTTCACACTGCCCTGTCACACTGGTGTGACGGTTAAGAAATATTTTTCCTAACACTCACATTAGTGTGAACGATAGGAAATAGATTTCCTTATCTTCATACTGTTCAGATTTAAATGTTTTTGCCTTTACGTTCCTACCGACGATGTGGACTAACCTTCACACTGCTCTTTAATCAATTATTATACTGTATTAGAATAGTAATTCTATAAAAGTAGAATAAATGCTGTCGAAATGAGCGCTACGGAAAAACAATAGTGTTTAAGCTAACTGACCGTATTCGGGGGCCAAAGCCCAAAAGTTAGTTTGAAACATGCCATGCTCCGTTGGTTCAGTCACGAAACGAATTGAAATTTGAAAGATTGACAAAGCAGATATACAATGCGAAAGTCAATGGATGTAAATGGGATGGTACCTGGGGAGACCTAGGTTGATATTTTACGATCAAAATGGTTGAGTTTTATCTGAGGGTGGTGCAATGAGTCTCCGAAATACATAGTACACTCTAATCTGCAAAATGTCTCGTGCTACAGCCAATTGCATTTAGTGAAAGAAACCGTGGCAAATATACTCTGAATAAGTAGCTACTTATTTTTTATGCATTATTATTTGAGCGTATACTCTGATACTCCAAGTCGTTTAGGTATTTCCCTCTTAATTAATATTATCCTTATGACCCGTCCCAGTGTCACTCTGGGGATATAGCAACATAAAAATTAGGTATAATTATTGAATCAATATAAATAAAAATTAATTCCCATTTCGCGTGATCCAGTTTTGCTTATTTTTTTGAAGTGAAAACTTCTTTAGCGGCGTTGCGCACTTTTTATGGAATGGGTAAAAACTTATAAATTCGCGTCAGATCATAAGATCGAAAATTCGTACGACGGCGCAGCGCGCTTGGCGAATGTTCGTGTTGTCATATTTGTGTACGATAGCGCATTAAATGATATTGTATTCTACCACATAAATGATAGAACTTTCGTACTGATAATTAAAGCAATTCGTGCAAAATTATTCCCTAACCATTCCAAAATATCGAAAATGCACAACGTTAATATTCAAGTTTTCACTTCAGCCGGCACTTAAGTTTTGATAGTGTTAAGATAAAGTAATTGGCTTCCTATAGTACACACTAATGTGAAGATTCGGAAGCCGTTTTTTTGGCCATAACACTAATTGATTAATATTATGAAAGTTAGGAAAAATATTTCTTAACCGTCACATCAGTGTGACAGAGCAGTGTGAAGGTCAGTCGGGCGCGGCAAAAATGATTTTGCTCATTTCCAGATCCACACAGGTCTGAGGCCTTTTAAGTGCGAGATGTGTGGCAAATGTTTCAAACACGCCAGCGAGAAGCGAGCGCACATCACTTACGTACACCTCAAGAAGCCGTGGCCGAAGCGGGCGCGGGGCAAGCGCCGCGACAGGGTGAGACACGGACATACACACAGGAAAATAACCAGAAAATCATGTACACATGATATATTCATTTACACATACATTTAGACGTTCGAGTCATGTAAATATACATATACGTATAGAGGTACACATATACTGTTTAAATTATGCGCCTCGGTATATTTCGTGTTTACGAATTCAACCGATCAAGAAACCAATGTCTGATCGTTGTTTAAGCCGCCAATACTCGTCAGTACCTCGACTGTGGTGGAAGTGACATCACGCAATATTTCACTATTAAGAATTGTATAGAAATGTAATACACCAAATCACCTTATTCGAATATAGGTGCTTAATTTATTCCTACATAATTTTCAAGGTATTGTGGAATGAATGCCAATTTAAAAAAAGAAAAACCTACTAGCGGTCAGTCCCGTGAAATAATGTACTGGTGTCAGAAACTTATTTAGTCAGTACAAGCGATTTATCCTTATTAGATTTTTTTTAATCTGAGGTTTTCATTTTGGTGTCAGCTGATGGCAAGAAACGCACGGAATACTTTTATTTTTAAATTGGGTGACCTAATCTAAATTTAAGCGAAACTATTAATTATGTAATAACAACTCTATATAGAGTTTGAAGTCGAAGCTTGACGAATATAGCCGAAGCGCATAATTTAAATAGTACTACTATACTTGTTATAAAGTAGTACAACGGTGCTACTGTGTACACTCTGTATAAGATGGTGGTCCAGGTCGTCTGTGTAGAATCTGCCTTCCTACCAGGCAGCACATAAATATAAATAAGATTATTAATATGAAATGCTGTTTACCCGATAGGATAAACAGTAGATTGATAAATGTTATAGACAATCTTCTTAAACATAAAAACCAATAACTGCTTGTTAGTCTTGCCAAAACTCAAGAAGTAGCTAGACCGATTTGGCTAATTTTGATCTTGAAATATCTATAAATTAATACGTAATGCTAAAACTTTGGACCCCTTTTTACGAAAATTGCGCGGTCGCGGGAGCATAAAATTTGGCACACCTATAGTTTATGTGTAGGAGAAGTGCAGAACTCTAATATTTTTTAATGTTAATGCTTATAAAGCATTATATATATTAAACCAATAAATAAAACATTACCCACACTACCATGCATTTGTCATTAAAATTTGTTATGGTCGAATTTCGACCAACGGGCCACCACTAGTTCTAAAAAAACTTTATTTAAACTCTATAGCTTTGATATGGAAGTTCAGGGCAGGTTTAAAAGAAAAACTGCGAGGAAAATAGAAGAAACAACATTTTAAGAAATTTCATACAAACAGAAACGGGCATCTGTCTAAGATTGATAGGGTAAGCAGTGCTTTTCTGTCTTTAAGATTCGCACTGCACTGGTAAGCCACTGTAAGCTGACATATAGACATATTGACATAATATACTCGGATTTGTTGTCCTGCTCATACATAACAATTTTGTTTACACAATTTTTGATATACAAACAGACTCATACAAAAAAATGTGACCACACTGACATTATATTATTGTAATGTTCCACAGGGAGATATGACCCACCAATCATCACAAGACGCGAGTGCGAGCGAGATGGATATAATCCAGCCGGTGTGGCCCTCCTGTGATTCCAAACTGAACGATATCGTTATCGATAAACCGCTTTACTACAGTAATGTTAAGATATAATGGTTCGCAGATAAAGACAGCACGTGCCTTTGGAAACCCAATCACCACTTGTATTTATATTAATTATACGCTTACTTTCTTTTTAACCTTTCCATAACCGGGCCAATTTTCATAACTACTAAAACCGTGTAATCTGAAGGCCGTTCTATGACGTCATATTCTCAAAACCAACACGAATATTGCCTTTTCAAGCTTTACATAATAATATTGTCAACTAAGTAACTGAAAGTAGGAATAATATTGTTTACTCTTTGTATTCAATTAAAAAGGTGCGTTCCTTTAGATACACGGGAAAATAAATATGCCTATCGTTTTTCTATTGTTTCCATATTGATCATTTGAATAACTGCGGGGTTATTCCGTATCTTTTTAGTGATGATCACTGGGTAAAGTGTACATCAAATAACTGTCTTTACCCAGTGATCATCTCTTAAAATATACGGAATAACCCACCTGGTAAGTGTTGTTACATGAAAGTGCAAATTTAGCAATGCTAAATGTGTGGCATCAATTAACTTATCTTCAGCATTCGACGGTGTAAAGTCTAAATAAAATATACGCCAAAAAGTGTGATCGAACCGCCAATGTTTAGTCCAAACTCTATGTATTCGGAATTAAGTTGATTTTTTGGAAAACGGAATTAATTAAATTTAACGATAAAATTAACTTGAACCGGGTGGAAGGAACAGCTTCCCAAAAAAAAAAATAGCCATTGACCTCGCGTTCAGCTATAACGAAGAAGATATATGCGGCACGTGACTTTGTTTTTGGTTAACAGAGACCTAGATTTTTTTAACAACAGAAATTATATATTTTATATGTTTCATGTATTAATATTGCTTCTTATTTTCTACGTTTACATATTTACTATAAAAATATTATTATATTATGCTAATGCAAAATAAAAGCTTATAGGCCTTTATTTTGCTAATACCGCGTAAGCAGTGTAACTGTTGTGGCGAGAAGTGCTCCAAATGACACAGACTGTGACTAGCCTAACTAAAGTTCCTACTTCCCACCACCGTGAACAGATCACGAATGGAGTCCGATCTTAGGAGTCAGGGAAATAAAACCACTTGCCACGTCCTTCGCCAAATTTGTTGAAGAATTCACCCAGAGAACACCAAATTGTGGGAGTCTATCACGCTGGAGGAAGGGAAGGCGACCATGCCTGCTAAGGCGATAGCATCAGGTCCGGATGGTATTCGTCCGGAGGACAGTTCTTGCGCGTTTAAGAGCAGAAATATTCATTTGTTGGATGGCAGCTGGCGAAGTGCCGGAACCATTGCGGCAGTGCAGGACGGTCTTCTTGCCAAAGACGGAGACCTGCGGGTCCGGGGGAGTATCGCGACCGATTTCTATGGCGTCGCTGCATCTCCGGCACTTGCATGCAATCCTGGCGCGTAGGTTCCTGGACTGTCATGCGTCAGCGCGAATTTTTTTGCCCTGATGGCACTCTCGAGAATTCGGCAGTGGTGACAGCAGGAAGAAGCTGCGTAAGGTGCATGTGGCAGTGTTTGATTTCTCTAAGACCTTCGACACAGTATCTCACAAGACACTGTTAGAGGTCCTCAGAGGGCGTGAGGACTCCCGAAGCATTTCTGTGACTATGTCTCTGGCCTGTATAAGTCGACATCTACAGTGTTGGCCGTAAATACGGGTAAGAGCAGTCCTGTTGCTCTAAGCTGGGGATGCAGCAGTTCATTGATTGCGATGTTAAGTTTGGTGAGATAATAAGTCTATAGAAGTTTTTACATGACCTTGTGCTGGGTAGGATTTCGGATGACAGACTGCGAGCACTCGACAGCGGGTTCGTTGTGGCCTGCGATACCAGATCTCGTGTTACGACGATTCGGGGCGTTGGCTAATTCAGTGTGGCCGGTTGCCAATGCCGCCGAATAAATTGCGCTGAGCCAGAAGACAGGTACAGAAATTCACCAGTGAAAACCCTCGTACACGACTTCCAGATGTACGGCGTTGTTAGGGCTAGGCGAGCATACTTCAGTGGATGGACTCGAATCAGTGACTGAGGGAGCGAAGTACGGAGTATAGTGGTCTGGACTTCGTGCAGTTCGTGCGCTCGCACATTAACACCTTGCTATACAATTGCATACAATAATACAATACACCTGGCAATAGAATTGGTAGAGAGTCGGAGTTGGTGTGTCGTGCAGGTTGCATGGTGACGCACTACCGCTCACACACATTCAGCAGTGTCACAGAACACACGGCGGCCGCTTTGAGCGTCACATCTGTGTTGTCAGAGTCATCGCCAAGGCGTTGACGGATTCGGGACGGTTGGTAGAAGGGGTCGCTAATCTGAGAACCTCAAGTGGGATTAAGAAGCTATATATCATAGCCAGTCATACGTCTTAACGTCGTAAGTACGGCGGGGACGATAAGCACGTTAGGCTTGTGACAAGTAGACCGGGTCTCCCTTAGCAACATATTGATTGCACTTCGTGTACGATATCTTGACTCACACATGAACTGGACAAGGTTCAACCAGATGACGACCGTTGCCAGGAGGTAATGCCCACAGTTTTAGGGGTAGCTACAGAACCCCGGGGTGTGTGTCACCCACCAATTGGTTTAGTGTCATTGTATTTCTTTCCTTTTCAGGTTCTACCAAGCACGCCAACAATCTGTATAATGTTACTTGTTGGTCGCGAGAGATATAGGGGTCGTGGGTGCTCTGATTGTACTCCATGATGTTTAAGTTAATTAACTGCATCGAACTGGACGCATTTTGGAGTTTGATACGACAAACGATCCCAGTGGTTGATGCAACATAGGGTTGTTACTTGTGAAGGACGTGACAATTTATATTGTTTCCCGATCTCATACTTTATTGGTGGTCTGGTCGCGGTGGTGGGTGGTGGGAACGTTAGTTAGGGTTGTCACAGTCTGCGTCGTTTGGGGGACTTCTCGCCATAACAGCTACACTGCTTACGCGGAATTACCAACATAAAGGCTTATTCTACACCTATTATAATGGATTTCCACAAAGTAACGTCTGATTCTCATGATTGAGAAGCTGTTACTAACATCCCTGTATATGTATGACTTATAATTTATATCAACCCCGCCGAATCAGTCACCACGAGATGTGATTCTTCTTATACGGTGTTAATTGAAGTAAAACTGCTATTGCTGTTCAGTAATTACAGTAAAAGCTAGCGTATAGCGTGCTAGCTTATACTTCTGGAATAGAAACTGGCATCGCATTAGGCAAATTATTATGTCGTCCCTCGCATTACTAACTGTCCTAACTCATTAATTCGGCGATTTGAGTTAGGACATAGAACTACCAATATCTTCCTGAATTCGTTATCTACGATTTACTCTAACTCACGTAATTGTACGAACATTGGTTCTCGATTTATTGGCATTTCTGTAAAGTACAAATCCTATTATAAATGCGAAAGTTTGTATGTATGGATGTATGGATGTTTGTTACTCTTTCACGCAAAAACTACAAAGCCGATTACGATGAAATTTGGTATGTAGGTAGCTGAAGACCCAAAATAACATATAGGCTACTTTTTATCCCGGAGTTCCCGCGGGATTAGGACTTACGCGGGTGAAACCGCGGAGCGCAGCTAGTAGAAACTAAACTTAAAATGACCAAACTGAAAAAGCGTGTTTTCTCGAAACTGTCTAAACTGAGATAAGAGAGTTAGTCATGCGAGGGACGATGTTTCAATTGGCCCGGGCAGTGGATCCAGAAGGCTGCTTTTCATAAATTCCTAAAACCTAAATGCTAAGAAAGATCTGTGTGTGATGAGATGCTAATTTTATAATTTACTATGTAATGTATAAGTAAATGATCTTGTGACAAAATTTCATTGGTTTTACTGCTCCTTTTAAAGTGGGTTGATTAAGGGAGCTTTTCAAAATTGAAATGTTTCTTGCTAAAAGTTATACGACAAATTCTCAAATTGGTATTGTTTAAAAAGTTTTAGTAGTCCGTTAAAAGGTACCTTAAGAAACCCACTTAAATGTTTTTGATATTCATAACTATAGATAATATTTAAAAGCTTACGACGTCAACAAAGTTTTATTCAAGTTATTTCTTTGCCACAATTCTAAAAAAGTATTGGCTACGTTTGAAGGACGTGTTAGGGTTCGAAGGTAAATCAGGGTTCCTGCCCAAATTTAGGAGAAAACTATGTTTTTCAGAGCTTTTGTAACTTTTCTTATCTAAATATGTTTGTTAAGTAAAATAAATATGCATTTCGGCCAATTTACTTTAATTATTGATCTACCTTCTTAAGGTGTTAAAGGTTACAAAGCATGATGTATAACGATGCAAAAGTTTTTTATAAGTTCAATTACTGGCGGAACTGTTTCTGGTCAAAGAATCAGGAACAGTCGTCATCAAATTCGTACATATAAATTTCCCGCCGGTGGGCGAACCGCTTTTTCATCGTCCGACCTCCGACTTAACACAAAGCAGGATTCCCATACTTGGGTGAGTACCTTCTGGAAACTTCCTTAATAGAATATTCCTTCCTTAGTGGAATAAAAGTTAAAATATATGTTTGAACAACTAAACTGTGCGATCAACTAACCTAATTTTGGCGTTTCTCGAAACGACATTATTTCCGATAAGATTTTGGTTGCGTTGCGTTAGGTCTTGGTTAATATCTATATATATTTAAATAGTAGTACTGTACTTGTATCATTTTTTTAGTCTTTTACTACGGTTATGAAAATTTTATTGAATAAATCATTAATCGTTATTGCTGTGACATTGTTTTCGATTATTATTATAATAAATTATAAACGTAGATTAGCACAGACATACTTGAGACTGCGTGCCCGTAAACCTTTAATTGCCGCTTAACTACTTGGTGCTTTGTCATAATACCACGTAGACTACGTGGCAGGCCACTCAAACATACAAACATATTCTCTCTTTCAAACAGCATACTGAAGTTCTGGCAACTAGACTTAGAAAGCTTATTTATATTTTCAAGGAGCTTCGACATGTTGCGGATTGTGATACAATTAAAAGGGTCTACCTTACTAATGTCAGCTAATAGTAGGATATTGCATTTCATCCTGGGGAGACATCTAAGTCTCATATTGTTGCTCTCGAGAGAGCATGAAGGGCGATCTTAATGTTGGTTTATTATATCTGACTAGATATAAGGGTTAAGCAAGTGGGCACCGCCCTGCGTTTCCCCTTGTTCTGGCCTGACATGCACCCCTCGAACTAACAGAAACCTTTCGGCTGATACCTAACCTGCCTTTAGGATACGGTATCCTGCAACAAGACTTCCCCAATCTGTCGGGGGGCTGCCCTGAACTTCCGCTCAGAAACTTACTTCAGGATCCCGCTGTCTACGCTCCCCACCTAAAAGGACGAGCATGGCGTGGCAGCGTTACTGACACTTTAAATAACAGACTAGGCCGTTCCTATTTACCTCTATCACGTGTCCACTTAGAAGAACGTCTCTTATTCCGTACCCACCCTGGAGATATAATAAAAAAACTTCTACGATAAAAGAACCTCTTTCTTTTGTCTCCTCGTGTGCTCTCAGCTGGGCTAAAGTATAGAATATACAACAATTATAATGCATTTTTCTTCATCCCTAGACACATGAGTATATTTTATGTCAAAAGGAATCATTCTGAAAAATTTCCTTTTGAAAAAAAACGAAATTCTATTTTTTTACATTTAGTCATTTTAAAAATACTAACTTGAAAGCACATATTTTTTAATTAAAAATTCACTATGCTTAAAAAATATTTCAGGGGCATTTTAAGTAATTAGGGCGATTTTATGGGTTCTTTAAAAGAAATGGGAATATAATACAGGGCTTTCTCAAATTAGTTAACGATATTTTAACCACGGACTCGGAATGCGTGTCTGGAAACATAAAAAATAATAAAAAAAATCTAAAACGAAAAATAAATAAAATATTACAAAAAATAATTCTCGCAATAACGCATGGGGGTCAACGAACTCTCGAAAGCAGCTGATTATCTCACGGCTGCCGCGTGAATTACGGCTGAGCTACTAGGTATTATGTAATGTACTATTACCTGTGAAATTGCTAAAAAGCCTTAATGTTTTTGTTTTATCGAAATTTTAATCAGTTAAAAAACTTTACAATCACACAGTACAAATATCTCGGTCCAGTATTTTAGTTAGCCGAGAGAATAACAGCTGTTTCTAAGTTGTAAAAAATCATAGTTGTAAGTTCTGATCAAGGTCATGTATCGATGCGCTTGCAGCTTCGATCGTCCGTCCTCGACTCCCGCCCCGCGCGGGGGCGCTTCTTACAAATTATTTTTTCTTAAACAGACATTTTTCAAATCAGTTGATGTTTGATCGCGTTTCGGGTGTGTTATGTTTTTGTTTGTTTGCGTTTATTTTTCGCGAAGTGTTCATGAGTACCTTTCCAATGGTGAAAATTGAATAGAGGGTGGTTAGTGTGATCACCTGACCTGACCTGACGCCTCCCGACTTCTTCATGCGGGTAGGACGATGAAAGTGAACCTTACAATTTAACTGACCTTGCCTTAAAAAGTTATGGGAAAATAGGAACCTACTAACAATACTCAAAGACACATCAACAACCGTGCTAAATTTTGCATTGAGTGCCTACAATGGTGGATATGTTTAAATATGGATCTAAATAGTGTGAATAGGTAGGTACGTAAATCATTTTTGTAGTTAGGTACTATCGGCAAAGTTCGCGCTGATACACTCTTCAAACTAAATCGTTTATCAAACTTAAAAAATGTAACCCCGCCCTCAATACCGGTAAGCCAATAAGAGACATTTGTTTATCAGGAGACAATACAAGAAATTGCAATTGATTTTTTAGTTGCAATCTGTGTCTCACGCATTGTTAACGCTTCTCAGTTATTTGTGCTTTCTTACATACGACATTTTTTTCGCATCACGGAGTCTGATTTATCTTGCTTTAACGTTGACCCCTATCTAGTTTTCCGGACTCTTTACGTTTTGGTGCCTACTTTATTTTTTGCGGTACTTATCTAGATATTGTTTACATCATGCACCGAAATCTGACGAGGGACGAGCGGAACCAAATAGTGGTTCTCCATCACGAAGGACGCAACATTTTACAGATATCACAAGAGTTAAATGTTTCGGTAAGTAGAACTTTATTAAAATTATTTTTAATAATTTTAAATAAATAAAATAAATAACCACTCGCTCCACACTAAACTTCTTCTTACTTTTTATTGTGATGCGTTTGGGTTTTCTTTTTCCCTATTCAACGAATTAAGTAACATTAGTAGGTATTGTAACTTATTCTTTGGCTATGTAGATAGGTAGGTAGGAATGTGGTAAGGTTTCGCGATGATGACGCTTGAATTGCTATTGTTCCTGTCGCCATGTCAGTGCTCGCCGATTCCATTAGAATCTAAGGAAAAATACCTAGGTACTTACTTTTGTTTTGAAACTAAGTGTCTACGATTACATTTAATGTGAATAAAATTATAAACATACTACATTCGGTCGGTAATATTTTATCATATCAGACTAGTAGATATGCAGCAGTTATTGTTACTAGAATACCTAATTACTAATCTCTGCTAAAACTAACATCCCTTCCTACCTAGCTATTTAAGTAATAGGTATTTCGCGGAGAATGTGCCTTTTTTATCATAGGTAGGTATTTTGCGCATCATTTCGCGTAACTATAAACAGACACACAAACAAAATATGTTTTAGTGTCTCAGATCTGGTAAGTAACAGTAATACAGGCAATTATATTATTTTGAATAACGACGAGTGAAAAGGTTATGTCATGTTTGACGATGCCTACCTACCTACTTACCAGAATCAATTAGGTAGATAACGTTACATACGTTTGCGAAATCATTTAATTTTAAGAAAATTGAATTGGGAAATTGAATAAGGAAATTAAAAGGGATTGAATTCCGTAATTGATTTTAAAAGTAACAGGCGGACATTAATACAATATTTACTGATCCTATGATTAAAGACGTGTCTCTCGCATAAAACTTCCTATCATCAATATTCACTATTAATATGTTATCGCCTCTGTGGTCTAGCGGTCCGACGTCGGACTTGACTTCTTGAGGTCCCGGGTTCGAAAAATTCAGAAAATGTGTATTTTCTAATAAAAATAATGTTGTCCAGTTGGCGATAGGCTTGCCACCTATCACATTGTAGGACTTAGAGTCTTTGGCTAGTCTTGCCCTGGTTGTGCCTCTGCCCACCTCCTTCGGTCTGGGCTAATTTGCAGAATAGACCATCTGCCTTTTCTCGTAAAAGGCGAGCATAGGCTTACCGTCACTAACACCGTGACATTTGACTAGGTGGTAGAGTCTCGCGGCGACTCACCCGGATTGGTACCACCGTCTTTCCTACTCCTGCTGCGTGTGCGTTACCCCAGCTAGAAAGTAGCACCTAGACTGATAAGAGTGGGACAAATAATTAGTGCTCGATGTGCTGTAAATGTGCGTCGAATAAAAAAATTGTGCATGTTGTCGTTTTGGAAATAAACGGAAAAAACACTTCCAGCTGGGGTAACGTTACCCCAGCAAGAAAAATCTAAACTAATTATCGGAGAGTTAAAAAATGTATATGAGCAGAGAGCACATATTTGTGCAAATTTGTGCGCTAAAAATGAAATTTGTGCGTCTTCAGGTTTTCGAGATATTGCGTTTCCTGCTGCGGTAACGTTTTGCAAAATCGTGTATCTCAGACTATTATATTTGCGCATGTGGAATAAACATGCACAAATAGCTCTTAATTTGTGCGTATTTGTGACAAAATTAGATTTAAAAAAATATTTATAGTTTTCAAGTAATCGCGGTTTTTCCAAAAATCAAAAAAAAAATCGTAGCGCCTAAATGAGAAAATATATAAGGTCACCGAAAACTGTATTCGGTTCTCCTTAACATGTATATTTACCATAAAAAAAATCAAAACATACATACATGAGTTTTTGAATAATATTAATTAAAGTCAAAAAACGGCGTTCTAACTTTGACGTGATTTCACAAATTACTGTATCAACCTAAGATGTTTAGGTGTTAACAAAAAATTAGTGCGTTTAGTCAAATAATATGTAAGATAAATATCTAGTGTGAAATATGTCCCATTAAGTAAATATAAATAAAAATCGAAAGAGCAACGTAAACACTGGTTATCCAACCAAATTCGAATGACTACAAAAAGCGGCGTTTTATTTGTCCCACTCATATCAGTCTAGGTGCTACTTTCTAGCTGGGGTAACGCACGCTCCTGCCGCCATTATGTCAGCGCTTGCCGTTGACGTGTTCCGGTTCGGAGGATAAGGTAGCCGGTAAACTTACTTTTGCTCGAGGCCTAACATCCCGGCCTAAGGTTGGCAACGCACCATTTCCACCTTTGGTGTCTCTAGGCGGCGTGAATTTCTTACAATCAGGAAATCCGTCTGCTTGTTTGCCTTCCAATATCATATTAATTTTCGTTGCGATTGTCTTAAAAGTCATTCTACACCTACTGAAACCGACATTCATAGGGTAGTGAATTAGGTATAATAAAACATTATGCTACCTACCTATATTATGCTACTTAGTAATAGTAAGTCAATATTTTTTGTATATAATTAAGAGCCTTAATCTGTTTTTTTAGCGGGTGACTGTCCGTCGTTGGATTCAACGAGATGCCGCCGAGGGATCAATTGCAGACCGACCTCGCGAACATCCTGTTAGAGTCCTCACCGAAGAGGATGTGACGACAATGGTTAATGTTTTTGCAGAAACCCCGTTCACAAAAACGTCAACGTTCGCAAATCAGCACGATTGCAGCATGCAGACAATAAGAAACGCACTCCATCGGCGAGGCGTGCATCACAGAACACCCGCCAAAAAATTAATTTTAATTGCTGCTCACAGCAAAAAGAAATTTAAGTGCGTTTTGCTCGCGAATTTCGAGATTTTGACTTGACTTTTGCTCTTACATTTTATTCATGTGATAAATAAAAAATATTTTGTGATATTAGTTCATAGAAAAATGTTTACATTTAAAAAAATAGATAATTTTGTATTAGTTTAAATCATTTGGTGTTCTTTGTTCTCAGGCGTTTGTTTTGAAATCACCTGATGGTGCCGTTTTTGTTATTTATTTATAAGCACCTTATTATTTCTCACGAATTACGTTAGCTGCAACCGGAGGTTCCAAAAAAAAAACAAAATTTATTTAACTAATTTGATTTAAGATAAAATTATTACAATAAAAACTTATTAATTAATCCTAATCTAAGTTGCTATCTCGAAGTATGAAATAGAATTGGGCTTCCTCTCTTGACGTTGAGCCCAGTGTCGCAATGCACCGTCAGCGGGTTGCAACATCTTTACTTAAAACTAACATTGTAGCGGCCTCGTCATCGTTCTTCTTACGCTACATAATTCCTCCACCCTTAGAAAGGCAACTTTTTTAAGATGTTTAATGAAAATGTTGCCGGCATATCTCCTGATATTCTGTCCGTTCCTGTGTCGTCCTTTCCTTTTCGGTGTTCTTGTTGCTTAGAGAAACATCCAGAGTTATATTTTTGCGAGATGAATATGATCATCGTTATGAATCCAATAAGAAGTATGATATAAAACGGAATCGTCGTATGGTACATTGTGAGATTAGGGTGAAAACTGGCAGGGTCGATTGGAGATTGGGCCACGATTTTTTCTTGAATAGTGTGGAGATCTTGCAGATTGATCGAGTCTAGTTGGATTTGATTTTTCTCAGGAGATGCGGTTCTGCCCTCTCGAGGTATTTGGAGCAGCTTAAGTGGTTGTCCTGTTAGTTCGTCGTTATCATTGATAATAGTGAATTCCGCGGTTTTCAAATAACAGCTTACTGGGATGGTTGCGAGGTAGCTTCCCTTGAGTACTGTGTGGTCTACTCTCCCGCAGGTAAGTTGGGTTTTTGCTTCTTCCGGAAACGAAAGTACGTAATGTTTATCGTCAAGTTTCTCCATAGCTTCCCTCTTGAGAGTAACTTTGGTAAATTGACAGGCTTCTTTCAGCACCTAGTTGGCTATTAGTTGATGGATGCAGTCTAGTTTGGAACGAAGTTGGTGATTAAATTTCTCCCCACAGAGAAACCAGTGATTTAACTTCGGACATTCTGTTTCTGTGTACACGATTGAGTTCGCGTTTGTTGCTATGTAAGGAGAAGGGGGGATCAGAATTTGTTTATCTTTGTTTGGGGCAATGGCTAATTTATAAAAATCAAAACTGTCTTTAGAAATAATAGGAAATTTAAAAGTTATAACTATTTGCTTATTAGAATAATATGATCCGGGTTTGATTATATCATAGTATTCTCTTAACTCTAGGTTCGGAGTATGGTCAACGTTGTAAATATTTTTTACTTTATCTAACATTTTTTGTAATATTTCTACGTCTGTCATGGTATGGTGGGTGGTGGAGAGGTGAATAAAGGCTAGAGAGTTTTCAATTCGTAATATTTCTGGCATTAAATTCTCGGTATTCTCACTAGCTATTTCTAAAAGTTGCTCAAACCTGGCATATTTAATTAAACTAGATTCTTTGTGAATATTACTATTTAGTATTAATTGTAAAGTTGAATTAATTTTTTCCTGGTTGATTACTAATTGTTCTAAAGCGTTATTGTGTTTTGTCATCCATTCTTTTTACTTAGACTAATGTGTTTATTGGAATCCAAAACCGTTCTGTCTTGATTAACTTGTAATAGTCTAAGAGCTTCGTCATATTTAAGTGCGTCAGTATAGTCAAGGTTTCCAGTGATGCTTTTTATGACAGACCCGAGGCTATTTACTAGTCCTATTTTAGTCCGGTTAGGCTCTATAGTTTGTATCTGAATTAAAATCTTGTTAAGCTTAGCAATAAGGTAGTCAATCTGAATTTCATATAGGGTAAAGGTGTCGTTAATTAGTCTGTCTTTATATGTCTAATCTGTCTTTATAGTATTCTGAAAAGTCTCAAAAGAAATATATTGTTTACAATCCAATAAATTCTAGTCGATTAGAACGTTTTCGTGATAATATATTAGTAAAACTTCCAAATCTACCTTACAATGATGATCCTAATAAATTATCTAATTCGTTATTTAATTTAATTGACACGGAGCATAACAAAGTATTCATACATAGAAAAAAATATATAGCAAAACGGGTGTGTTTCAATAAGTGGGCAACAACCGGTATATTAATAAGTAGAAAACGGTTATTTGATTTATATTATGAAAAGTCGTATAACCATAGCATTGAATTTAAAAACTATGTTAAAGTGTATTCAAAATGTTTAAAAGAATATGTTCTATTGCTAAGTCTATGTATTTGAAAAACATTATTAAAAGATCCGATAACAAAATCAAGGCCACGTGGAATATTATAAATACAGAAACCAATAAATGTAAAACTATTAATGACGGGTTTGAATTAAATATAGGAGGATGTAGTGTTAAAGAAGATGTAAAAATTGCAAAAGAGTTTGAAAATTTTTTCACACAAATCCCAATTCAAACAACCAAAACTCTTTGCTCATCTCCTATCTTTTCGGAATCAATATTAAAGCAATCTTTAACCGAATGTAACAAAGCTTTTGAATTTACCTTTGTCGATACTAAAGACGTGGTAAAAGCTTTTAAATCACTTCAATCGAAGAAAACGCCAGACTTGTGGGGACATTCTTTTAAAACGGTTGCATCAATAATTTTTGATATTGCACCACATTTGGCCATTATATTTAACTGCTGCATATCGAATGGTGTATTTCCTGATCTAATGAAAAGCAAGGTAGTGCCTTTATTTAAATCGGATGATACTTCTGACCCTACAAATTTTCGCCCTATTTCAGTACTGCCTACACTAAGTAAAATATTTGAAAAATTAATACTTACTCAGATGTCAAATCACTTCAATGTTAACAAATTGTTACATAATAAACAGTTTGGATTTACCAAAGGT
>NJDD01005748.1:49292-69860 GCA_002245505.1 Calephelis nemesis
ATTGAAAAAAGACAAGCCCGCTGAGTTTCTTTCGCCGGATCTTCTCAGTGTGAGGCCGCGATTCCGATCCGGTGGTAGTTTAAAAAAATGTCGACGCACACAAATACCGCTTGTATGGTTCATGTGAATAAAGAATATTCTGATATGTAAGCAGCTGCCCCTGTATTTGACTAACTTTGTCCTCGATATCGTGTAAGTCGATATATTGTAGGGATGTATGATGGTGGGTTGTAAGTCGCATGGTACCGAGGTGGTACGGAAGTATTCCGGGTCCGTCAGCTAGACTTTCCAAGTTTATTTGTTGAGTCCAAATCATTTCTATGGTCATTAGAAGTAACGTCCTGTAACAAATTGGCAGTTTTAGGGACTCGTTTCAGTCTTGACTTAGCGACTGGTCCGCGTTTTTTAGATGTATAAATATATATAGGTAAATTAGGCAAATTGGCAAGAACTTTGTCTTGAGTGTAGCGAAGGGCCACTTTTTGACGACTCGCAAGGGGGTTTTTAATAAAAACTTGTTGGTCTGGTGCGTAGTCGATCTCGGGTTCACAATCTCTATTTCTTTGTTCAATTAGATTGGTACGGTTGGTCAGAGATGATTCATTAACTAAATCGTATACTTTCTTCATTTGCTCCTTGTGATTTTGGGTATACTGTTGTTACAAGTGTTGTGTCATATCAAAGTCAAGGCAGTCTATAGGGTCAAAATGTCCGGTGAGTAAGTCTAATGGTCTACATCTGGTAAAACTATGTATGGAACTATTGTATGCTATTATAGCGTATGGTACTAGGTTTACTATAGGTTGGTCCGGATGCTTTAATTTCAGGATTCTAAGATGTTCTAATAAAGTGGAGTGGAAACGTTCGACATTACCATTGTCATTAGGAGAATGAGCCAGGGTTCTGTGGTGATTTATTTTATGTAAGCGAGTAAATTCCATGAAAAGCTGATTGGTGAATTAGGTCCCGTTGTCAGTGATTATTGTGAGTGGTACACCAAAATGCGTACAAAATGTGCACAATGCTTGAAGTATACTGACAGCTGTTCCATCTCTTAAAGGGTAGGCCTGACCATACTTAGTGAAAACATCTATGAACGTTACGTACTTTTCAGTTTGAACGGTGAATAAATCCATATGAAGAATCTCAAAGGGTTTGGTAGCCGGTGGAACTACGTTAAATTGTGGCTTTACAGGTCGTCTGTCGTATTTTGCCTGTCCGCAGATAGTGCATTCGTTAATAAATTTAATTACGTGGTCTCTCATTTTAGGCCAATAGTACCTAGTAGATAGAGCGAGATAACATTCATTTATACCCCTATGGTTAGTCTTACTATCGTGATAAGTGTCGTATAATTTCTTGCTGTCGGAGATATTCTTTTACGTTTTCCAATTCCCGTTTGGTTACAACTAAGTTCATGGCGGAACTTTTAAATTTATTTAAAAAAATGGGTAAAATGGGGATGATGGAGTACATTGCAAGCGGTGGGTTTATGAGAAGGGCGGTTTTAATTTTGGTTTTACATATTCCTTAACGGCATTTATCACGTCATCTTCTAAGCTATTTTTGAGAGTTGTATACTAATGCGGGTATGGGTATCGAACGGTTTGGTTACCACGGGTTTCCGTTTGATGTCGTCTACAATTGTAATGTATATTTGTCGGTTAAATTTATTTAAGGGGTCGTCGGTAATAGGGATTTCTAATATTGGGTTCTCCTGACTGGTGTGTACCGTTTCGGTGGAAGAATTAGTCGGCGGGCTTGTTCGTTCTGTAGGATTCCCTAAAAGTGAGTTAAGCTCGTCAATTTCCTGAATTAGTGAATTTGTCTCTTCGTTATGTATCTCTATGCGAGAAAGCGCATCCGCGTTACAATTATTCTTGCCTTTCTTATAAACAACGGTGAAATCATATTCGCTTAGCCGAAGTCTCCAGCGGGTAAGTCGTGAGTTACTTTCCTTAAGGTTCATAATCCACTGTAATGGCTTATGATCGCTAAACACCTTAAACTTTCTTCCAAAGAGATACGGTCTAATGTACTTTGTCGCCCATACTATGGCAAGTAAGTAATTCCTTTTCGATGCTACTATAATTCATTTCGCTCTCATTAAGTGTGCGTGAGGCGTAACAAACCGGTTTATCTGACCCTATTGGTCCTTGCGATAGTATGGCTCCTATTGCTACGTTAGAAGCGTCAGTCGTCAGGTTAAATTCCTTAGTAAAGTCGGGGTACTGTAATATTGGATCATTTGTTAGTAGGGTTTTGCACTTTTCAAAACAGTTTTTGTAGTCACAGTCAATAGTAATTTTCCTACCTTTCTTAAGGCACTGAGTTAAGGGTTTGGTGATACGGGCGAAGTCAGGAATGAATTTTCGATAATAACCGAGAAGGCCTAAAAATTGCTTTATTTCTTTAGGTGTTTTGGGCAATGGGTATTTCTTTATAGCGGCAATTTTGACGGGGTTTGGCTTAACACCGTCCTTACTGATAATGTGTCCAAGATAAGCCGTTTCAAGCTTCAAAAATTCCGACTTATCCATCTGAATTTTGAAGTTTGATTCTCGGAGTCTTTGAAACACTTTCTTCTGGTTCACCATGTGTTCCTGGAGAGAGGTTCTGAACACTACAATATCCTCGAGATACACTAAACAGACGTCGTTTTGGAGGCCTCTAAGGACATTATCCATAACGCGTTGACATTATCCATATCCATACGGAGAAATTCAAAATGCCCATGTTCGACGTTAAATGCGGTCTTACAGATGTCTTGGGGATCCATCTCTACCTGATAGAACCCATTAGACAGGTCTAATGTCGTAAAGTATTGGCACTTCCGTAACTTGTCCAGCACGTCCCGAATAACAAATACCCGATACCCAACATTAGTTGGGTATCGGGTATTTGTTATCTAGTGTTTTTTTCATTTCATTTTCGAAAGTCAACCACGAGGCGCCATTTTTGTTTGCCGGAGGAGTCTACTTTCTTGGGTACAACCCAAATTGGTGAACTCCACTCAGAGTCGGAGGGTCTAATTATGCCTTGTGTCACCATTTTTTCGATCTGGTTCCTAACTTCTTCTCTATGAATGAACGGGTATCTGTAAGTTTTACCGTGTACGGGGACTTCGTCTGTAGTTCGGATACGATGTTTTATTTTATTTGTAAAGGTAAGTGGTTCGCCTTCTTTATAAAAAATATCTGAATAGCGGGAACAAAGGGCTTTAATATTGGCTTCTTCTTCCTCATTTAAATGATCTAATCTTAACCTAGGAATAATCTCTTGTGCGCGCGATGAAAGTTGTTCGGTGTGTGTGCATTCGATATTAAATATCTCTGCTTCGGCCGGCCGATCTAATGAGAATATTATGTCGTTCTGTGTTGGATTTTCTATTTCTATGTAACCGCGGTTGTTAACGACTGTAGTTATACATTCGTGAACAATGCAATTGCATAGTACTTGTTTTCGTATAAGTACGTCTCCATCAGCTGTATTAATAGGAATACGTACAGCTTTCGAGGTTTTGGCTGGTATAATATCCTCATACAGATTAACGTTTCGCGAATTGAACATAATAATTGGATTTGACGCGGCGCGGGTTATTAGTTGTCTTTCTTTTAAATCTATGCGAGCTTCCCACCGACCTAACAAGTCTAGTCCTATGAGACCGTCAAAGTAGTCGTGAAATCGATAGATAATTAATTTCATATCGTCTTGGTTTTTGAATTCTGGAAAACATGGCATGGTAATCGAATAGTTGTTTCTGCTGGTGGCGTGGATGTTTGTTACTTCAAATGGATCATAGTTAAGGGGATAGTTAGAAAAGTATTTTTCAACAGCTTCCGGGCTGATAAAAGACTGATTTGCACCGGTATCAATTAAAAATTTTAATGGTGGGTTCTCGATTTGAATATACGGTAATTGTCGTTGTGTTTGGAGGTTAAGTTCTATTTTGGTTTTTGTGAAATTCTGTCCTCGTGAAAATCCTGGTCGTCAGTACTATTTTCTAGTGGTGGCACACTGTCTCTACTCGTCGAATGGTTGCCGTGATGATAGTCATACGAAAAGTCGGGTGTAAAGTCGGTATTATAGTATTGATAGTTATAACCGTTATAATTGTAGTCTGGCTCTTGGACTATGTAGTCATATGAGTCGCCGTAATCTGAGTCATCATATGTCGCACATTGGTTTATGTTCATTTCTCGCGTTTTAAAGTAATTAGTAGGTGGCGGATTACCTGACTTTGTCCAGTCATGCCCCAACATTGAGGTATGGGGTAATATTTTTGGGGTATACCTTTGTACACCACTCATTAGTTGCGAACCCTGGGGCTGATTGTAACGGGGTGGCAATCTGAATGCGTAACTACGAGGGTTGTAATTGGGTGGTGGTGCACCAAATATTCTTTGAGTGTGCGTGGGTCCGCGATGGTTATGTTGTGACCTGGAGGAGGTCTACACAAGAGTGCGAGAGAAAAAAAAAATAAAAGTATGTCTTAAAAAAAAGAATTTATATTGTACAAAATTTCAAGTGAATATTGTATTGGTGACACTACAACTACGCGGGGTCGTAGGTCCTGGGAAACCTTATAATTGATACTTAGGAGTAGGTAAAGAGAGAGAGAGAGGCCTTAACTCCCTTGGATTCTCGGTCCTGGGCGCTCCACCCCTTCTGGTGTTCCTTTTTTATCGTTTGGAGTAACCCTCGACGTAGTGAATTCCGTCAAGCTCCAACCGAAGGGCGTTAATATAGTCCGATCTCTTGTATGATAGGTAGACAATGGTAGGGTTAGAGTAGGTAGCCATACCGTAGGACCCTAAGGCGGGTTGGTTTATAAGCACCTTTGTAAGTATATTGGCTAACTGTAGCCTTAAGTGACTAGTTATTTATTAGTTTAGTAGTTGTTGTAAAGGCGACCTCGCTGGGAAGGTCCTGATAGAATATCAAGTGGCGCCTCGTGGTTGGGTGAGCTTATATAGGTCGCGCGCTAATCTCGGAGAGGCGAGGGGTGAGAGGTAACATCGTACGATGCGTTGTTGTTCTGTTTTTTCCAGGTACGTTGGTGGTTCTTATGGAATGTTCTTTATAAGTACCCACAACGTGACACATCCCCCACTCCCGAGGTAAGGATTTCAACCAAAGACCCGGTTGGAGTCCGTCAGCTAAGAGGCTAAGCGGAAGTTAAAAAAATACACAGACATACATACATACCAGTTCGTTCTTGACCTTTCAACCTAGGAGGACCATTCATTCTAACTTACATACAATCTCTTGCTTAATTAGTAGATACATGCTTATCATAACTTATATTCTATGAGTGGGTTTGAAGTATTCAAGCTTTCACTCTCCTTACACACTGATATCCATGGAGGATAAGCCTAGGCTATTAACTGTAGACTCCCAGGACATAAGAGAAAAAATTGTCGGGAGAAGACGCGACTATAACTTTAAAAAATTTAAAAGTTGTTTATGGAATAAATATTATGCAGTGCTATCATTGAGTGAGGTGCTTATTTACTTTAACAGGCGTTTACAAAATATTATTTTGTATGGTAATATTATGGATTTAAGATTATGATTTAAGTGAATGTTGGAATATTTGAATATATAAACTTACTTAAATATGATTTTAATATACTTAGATATGTTGTAAGAGTTAGAAGAACTCACTGCAGGTTTAGATAAAGTTATTATTTATTGTAGTTGCTAGGTTACCAGTAAATCTTAACAAGCAAGCAAGGTCTTGCTTATAAAAGTATTTCAATGAATACTAATTAGTGAAACTAAGTTTTGTTCCACGAGAGAGCACTAGTGATTATTTAATAATTAATGATTATTTTAATACTCACGTAATATACGTATTAATGGTCAAGGGAAGTAACGTATATTCTATAGTTATTTAACTGCCGAATATATATAATCATTAGTTATAATTAGAGAAGTTCGAGTATTTAGATACCCAAAAGTAATCTTGACAGTATAGATTTTAAAACTATATTTTATCAACAAGGTGCGATAAGATTTAGTTAATGTATATCGTGACAAGAGTAAGCAATATGTGTGTTAGTGTGCGTTCACACTGCCCTACGACGTGAGTCTTGGGGTCGGAACTAAGCCACAGTGAGAACGCGGAACACGACAAGTTATCGTTACTGCAATTTGTAGATAGTGTTAAGATATTTGTTTATATTAAATGTTTAGTAGTACTTATTTAGAAATAAAATTACATTTATTAATATCGAAAGAAAGTGTTGGTGTTAAAATGCGAAAGGGCATGCTCCGCTGGTTCGGGCATGTGGAAAGAATGACAGATGAAAGATTGACAAAGCAGATATACAATGCGAATGTGGATGGATGTAGGTACCCGGGTAGACCAAGGCTGACATTTCACGATCAGATCAATCGGATACTATCCGAGGGTGGTGTCAAGAGTCTCCGAAACCGCGTGTTTGTATGAAAAGGGTAATGAATGTGAAGGAAGCAAGACAGGTTTGTCAGGATCGTGAAGTCTGGCACTCGATACTCTCTGCCTACCCCGTAAGGGACTTGGTGTGAAGATATGTATGTATGTATTAATATCGGTATCTTTAATTTTTATTTATTACCTATTGGTAATTTGAGGTCTTTAATATGCCAGACGCCGATGTTCTTACCCGACATATCCTCCAAGACATATACTAACGGAGATCGTTTTTCTATTATCTTACATTTTATATATTTAGGAGCTAGCTTTTTAGCAAAATATTGATCTTTGTCGCTAAGGACGTAGGTTCGTTTAAATACGTAGTCTCCTACATTGTATTCAAACGGTTTTCTACGTAGATTATATTTGGCTGTATTTTTTAGGTGCGCATGATTTAAGATTTTCTGTACTTGATCAAAAATAGTAGAAAGTACACCTAGATTTTCAGCGTATTGATCTCTAGGTAAGAATAGAACTTCGTCTCCTAAATCGGAGTCTATGTAGTGAGTACCACATGGTACTAGTTCGCGACCAAACATAAGAAATGAAGGTGTGTAACCCGTGGTTTCGTTTACCGAGTTGCTAATCGCGAATTGGATATTTGGAATATTTATATCCCACGTTCTATGGTCATCTTGAACAAAAGAGGATATACAAGTCATTATAGTTTTATTATAGCGCTCTACAGTATTAACTTGAGGTGTATATTTAGGTGTAAAATACACATTAGGTATGTTGTATTTTTTGAATAAAGATACAGTTTCGTTACTAGCAAATTGTGTACCATTATCTAAAAATATGGTTTGTGGTATACCATGTAGAATGAAAATCTGTTCTTCTAGGATTTTATTAATGATAGCTGAAGTTGCTTTTTTAATTGGAAAAATATGACAAAATTTAGAAAAACAACAGGTGACTACAAATATGAATGTATTTTGTTTACGAGTAGGTGGTAACGGTCCTCTAAGGTCAATGGATAACATCTGCATAGGTTTTGAGCATTGTTAAGGGTGGCCCATAGTGCCTAATGTCTGATGGTTTTGATGTTTGTATTTTAAGCATGTGTCACAAGAAGCAATGCAACTAGTGATGTCGCGGTACATTCCAGACCAAAAGTATCGTAATGAGATTTTATGATAGGTTTTAAAAATGCCTAGGTGACCTGCTTGTGGGGTGTCATGGTTATCTTTTATGACAGAGGGTCTTAATTCGACGGGTACCACTTCTTTCCATGCAAATTCGTCAGTTAGCGTGCATTTATTTTTTGTTAGACCACCAACAGATGACCACCAACATCTTACGGTCGTACAACGCGTAAAGAATGGACCTTATGGCTTAATACTATAAGGTTGTTTTTTAACACTTACAATACTTCTACATTTCTGCAATACAAGCCTTCTGGCGACGACCGACCTTATGTCAACATTAGAATAAATTCTTTGACTATCGCTGATTTATTAGATTCAGGTGCAGCTGTTACCATTTTAGGAAATAATTCTCATAATTTTATCATTAACAACAAACTAACGGTACGTATTAACGACCATATCTCAGTCACCGCGGCTGGCGGACACATCTTGTTTAGGGTTGGTTATTTAGACTTACCACTTACCTTCGATAATAAAACTCATTCTATTCGTGCTTATATCGTACCTGACATTAAAACGAACTTAATACTAGGCATAGACTTTCGGAGAAAATTTAAACTTTGTCCAAAATACTTAGGTAACTTAGAAAAAACTTCACCTAATAATAATATCTCACCACAACCATCTAATTTAAAAATTCTGCCATATGACGATTTGCTTGGCACACAAAAACAAATCGTCAATAACATTATAGAACAATACAAATCTATATCGTTTGAACTTAGAGGCTTAGGTCGTACTAACTTAATTGAACATCACATAGATACCGGAGACTCGCTACCTATTCGACAGCGATACTATTGGCTCTCTCCTGAGAAACAGAAAATATTAATTCAACAACTAGATGAAATGTTAGAGTTAGATGTAGTAGAGCCTTGTGAGAGCGCCTGGCAATCACCTGTGCTCATCGTAAACAAGAAGGACGGCTCTCCACGTTTTTGTTTAGATAGTAGGAAGCTAAACTCTATCACTAAAAAAGACGCTTATAACTTGCCCTACATTTCCGAGATGTTAAACAACCTTCGGGGCGCTAGATACCTCTCTAGCATTGATTTATCTAAGAGTTTATGGCAATTACCCATAAAAGAGAGTGATAGAGACAAGACCGCATTTTATGTTCCGAGTCGCGGCACCTACCGTTTTAAGACCACACCGTTTGGTTTGACTAACGCACCCGCTACACAGCAAAGATTAGTCGATGCTCAACTTGGAGACGGCTCTATGGACCATCATGTATTCGCATATCTAGACGATATAATAGTCGTAAGCTCTACATTTAACGAGCACGTAGCTCTACTTTTGAAAATTTTGGAAAAACTTAAAAAAGCTAACTTGACCATAAACTTAGAAAAAGGTTAATTTTTAGGCCTCAGCTAAAGTATTTAGGTTACGTTGTTGACTCTAGCGGTCTCCACTCCGGTGGATTCTCGGTCCTGGGCGCTCCACCCCTTCTGGTGTTCCTTTTTTATCGTTCGGAGTAACCCTCGACGTAGTGAATCCCGTCAAGCTCCAACCGGAGGGCGGTAATATAGTCCGATCTCTTGTATGATAGGTAGACAATGGTAGGGTTAGAGTAGGTAGTCGTACCGTAGGACCCTAAGGCGGGTGTATGTTGGTTTATTAGTACCTTTGTAAGTATATTGGCTAACTGTAGCCTTAAGTGACTGGTTATTTATTACTTTAGTAGTTTAGTAGTTGTTGTAAAGGCGACCTCGCTGGGAAGGTCCCGATAGAATATCAAGTGGCGCCTCGTGGTTAGGTGAGCTTATATAGGTCGCGCGCTAATCTCGGAGAGGCGAGGGGTGAGAGGTAACATCGTACGATGCGTTGTTGTTCTGTTTTTTCCAGGTACGTTGGTGGTTTTTATGGAATGTTCTTTATAAGTACCCACAACGTGACAATGTATAGCCTCGTTCAGTCGGAACGGCTGAGGTGGGGGCCTATAATGATGACCTATAGGTACTGGCCACTGGGGTGCAGGGGCCTGCATAGTATGCTGAGGACGTGGTGGCATAAACGCGTTAGGTGGTAAAGGCGGAATCTTAGGAGCTCCCTCACCTTTATGAGGTTCACTGCGCTGCTGCAGGTATGTTATGTTCAATTCTTCTTGAACATACTCCAGCGCTTTTTCTATAGTGCTGGGTCGCATACACCGTATGCGGGACCCTAATGGTTCTTTTAATCCGCGAACGAAAGCCTACATTGTTACTTTTTTGTAAAGGTCGCGTTTGGCTTCTATTGTGGTGGGTATGGATTCATGTAACGTCACGTATGTCATGAGGGTGCTGAACAGGGTTTGGCAATGATCATAAAATTCTTGAGGGAATTTGTTACCTTGGGTGGACAGAGACAAGTCATTGTTTAAAGTCGTTTCGTCACGTTGGTCGGAAAAGTTATTAATCAAGGCAGCACGGATACCTAACCAGCTATCCGGGATTCCGTTAGAATTTAAGGTACACGCGGCGGTCCCTGTTATCTTATTTAAAATTCCATTTAAGATGCAACAATTAGAAAACTCGCTGCCCGCGGCTGTACTCAAGTATTTAGCGGCTAATTGATCACAAATGCTAATGAATCTTGTGAGCACGTTAGGATTACCATCGAAGTCCGGGACAAGGCGGAGGGCCTTAAAGATTGTGTCCGGGTCAAAAGACATTATAGGTATAGTTTCTAAATCACTTATATTATATAAATTTGCAATATCTAAGTCACTACCTAGTTCTAAATTAATACTTCTATTACTATCTTTAATATTACCACGGAGAGTCTGACGAGATTCAGGCTCCCGGGGCCTAGAGGATCTAGGATGGAAAATTTTTTAAGTTTTCATAACTAAAGGGGAAGCAACACGAGAACAATTCAAGTGTACTTACAGTACTTTCATATCTGGTTCCTCTCGGGCGTCGATTTTCAGAGCTCCTCCTCTTCGGGTCACAGCTGGTCCGTAGATTCGGGATATTTGTCGAAGGGGCTCGATGGCCGTCCGGGCGACTCGCTACTCTAATCTAAGATAGATCTAATTTTAATTGCGAGACGGCCCGCAAATATCCTACCGACTGCGCCAATTACGTTAGCTGCAACCGGAGGTTCCAAAAAAAAAACCAAAATTTATTTAACTAATTTGATTTAAGATAAAATTATTACAATAAAAACTTATTAAATAATCCTAATCTAAGTTGCTATCTCGAAGTATGAAATAGAATTGGGCTTCTTCTCTTGATGTTGCGCCGGACGTTGAGCCCAGTGTCGCAATGCACCGTCAGCGGGTTGCAACATCTTTACTTAAAACTAACATTGTAGCGGCCTCGTCATCGTTCTTCTTAGGGTTCCGCTACATAATTCACGCTTTGCCAATTTATATATTAGTTGTCATTGTGAAAAGTAACCGAAGACGTAAACAAGTCGTAAAATGTAGCGCTCTTGTTTCTTTTGTTTATACATACCTATTATTCATGAATAAAACTTAAAATGTGATGTCGGTTTATGGAAAAACATATACCTACATTTAAAAAGAAGATAATTTAGATTGGTTGGAACAGGTGTTGGTTTAGAAATCAACAGGTGGTGCCGCTTTTGTTATAATTACAAACATCCTATTTTTTCTTACGCTTTGTCAATTTGTATTTTAGTTGACATTGTTAAAAGTAACCGAAAAGTACCTAACTGAAGACGTAAACAAGTTTAACAACTCTTGTTTCTTTTGCTTGTTATTCGTCTGTGATAAAATATAAAAATTACTATGTAATGTTAAGTAGACTATATACCTAAATCTTTAAACTTTTTAAAAAGTGTTTTCATTAAGAAAACCGTTTCATTTACTTAACACCTAAAACCCGTTAAGCTAAATAACATAGGTATTTTGTAATGAAATTATTTGTTTTAGGTATTAATTGTTGTTATTTACTTTAGTTTTAATTTTTGTTGTGCCTGTGATGCAACAGGCTAGTTTTAGTTATCAACTTGTATTTTATTTTTAGTTACTTATTACTAATAAATAATGTAAAATTATAAAATATACCAAGCGTGTTTTACCATAAAACCCCAATCCCTAACAACCAAGTCTTTTATTTTCTTGATTTAAGTGCTAAATCATACTAGTATTATAAATGCAAAAGTTTTAGGCGGCAAATACAAACCTGTATGTTCATTTGTTTGTTACTCCTTCACGCAGAAACTGTTAAGAAGATTTTCATGAAATTCAGCACACACATAGAGGGTAACTTGGATTAATGGAATGAAATTAATAGAATGAATGGAATATGATAGTTTTTATCCCAAAAAATATTCCCGTGGACCATTAACGACGCGGCCAGCGTCTAGTGGTACCTATATAATATTTACAAATGCTTAATCATGTTAATTTGATGAAACCTACCGAAGCTTACACACCATACGGCCCCATACTTAGTCAGCCAGAACAGCCAATCACCGCACTCCCCCGTTCCATGATTACATACTATGAAATATTGCGCTCTAAAATAAATGTCTTAAGCGACAAATCACTATTTTTGACACTTTAAAAGTAATTTGAAAAAAAGTAAAAAAACTGAAACACTGATCTTTTAAGTATAGTACTTATCTATGTTTATGTTAAAAAAAATCTGGTGTTGATATTTTCATAATTGAAGTAAGTAGACAGTTAGGTTTTGCTTTCAAAAAAGGGTTAACTTTTTGATTTTTTTTCTATCGAGCAACGTGAAATGAATCGTGTTTTGGAAACACTAATCTTATAAAGCATATTAATGTTAATCTTGTGTATTTTTGTCACCAAGATCCATGAATGCTTTGTATGAAAAAAACATAATACTGCTGACGTATTTTAGCATACATGAACCCTTAAAAATAAATTATTAAATATCCCTCGACACAATTTGATCTTAACCATAATTATAAGTATTAGCCTTATGTCATGAGTGTAAGACAACGGTAATAATACGTCATACAAATACTTAAATATAATCAATATTTCACATTATGATAATGAACAACAACATGACTCTTCATCCACTAGACCAGTAGGGTTACTCTTGAATCTCGATATATGCAATATTGGAAATTGCAATCGGATCTGTCACTCTTGGCACTCTTGAACACAAGAGTGCCAACTTGCGAATAATTGAAGTTTTATTAAAAATAAACAATAGATGATTTTATCAGATTCATTGAATTTTGTTGTAACTACTGTGTAATTACTGTGTTCCAGAGTACCTAAAATGACAAATCCGATTCAAATTTCCAATTCGCATGAAATCGATATTCAAGAGTAACCCTACAGATCACGATATCGCACAAAAATGTAATTTTGATGCAGAAATAGACAAGCGCGTACTCGGGCAAGTTGATGTATCGTCACGCGCATATCCCTGAAGGATAAGGCATAAGCACAACAAGACTAGCTGAAGACTCTAACGCCCGTATTCAAGAAGCTTACTTGGCTAAGTAATGATAACACGCTGTGCAAAGGACGACATTAAGCTATGCGTTTCTTACGTCAAGCCATCCAATTCATGAACAATACATAGGTAATTCAATAATCAGTTCTAAGTATTGTTCATGAATTGGATGACTTGGATGGCCAAGTAAGCTTCTTGAATACGGGTGTAAGTCACATAATGTGATAATAGGTGGCAATCCTATCGCCAATCGGGCACATATCCAAACGAAATTTAAGATGATAGAAAATTGAAAATAAATATTTTCTATTTTTTGCCTGACCCGGGGATCGAACTCGGGACCAGTGATTATATTCTCTTTGCTCGGGACCTGAAGAAGTCAAGTCCGACGCCGGACCGATAGACCACAAAGGCGATGCTGTACACTACCCTAATACCTACTCGTGGTTGTGGTAATAAATGTAAAAATAAAACGAAAATTATTTATTGGCGAGTAGGTTTGTATCTTAAGAGTATGTTACAAAAAATTAACCATACCAACATAGTCTAACAAAAGTATGTAAACCTAAATTAACATTTTTAATTATGTATTTTGTACCGGAACTAGGTCGAAATATCAACAAATAAAATAAAAAGAGATCGTGAGTATCCCGTATAAATAATTAAAAATGTTAATAGTCTAGCAAACTATAATGTGCAAACAGATTAATATTTTTACTCATTAATTATTTGTGTATATGAGATAGGTTTATTTTACTATTTAAACAAATTAGTTATTCTTGTTTTATTGAAGAAACCAAACGTGACACGAAACCCCTATAATTTTAAAATATTTACTTAGTCATAATTCAACTTGATTTCGAAAATATTTTATGAAAAATCACAACAAAACGAGATAGTGTTTGAGAATAAATTAAACGAGTTCGTTGCATGGTCCTACGCCGACTACTGGTTTCATTCTAAGGTGAACTATTATGATATTAAAATTCTCAGCAAAAACAACAGTAAAATATTGAGGCGGCCACGAAAAGGCGGTGCTTCTCGAATCTCGTCGCATACGCACTGTATGCCAAGCGACTTTCGCCTACAGGTGTATCAGCGCCAATTTGGCCGATAGTACATACCGAAGCCTGATTTTTATCTTTATCACATGCCTACATTCACTAGTTTTTTTATGATCAAACAGTGCAAAGCCTACCTTTGGGATAGGACACGCAATAAATGTAACACACGCGCGCCATACCTACAGCTATCGTATCTAGGTATCACGTGGTGTCGGCCGTCACGTGGGTGACGGTCATTGAACTTACGCAATTGAATATGAATTATTAAAAATGCTGTAATTAATTTATTTTAAGTCCGATTTTTTTTTTAGTTTTTTTACTGATTTAGTTATAAGTACATTCAGAATGTCCAGGTAAAATATCGTGCACTAATTTGAAAAGACCTCATATAAAGCAGTGCAATAATGGTCTCCAGCAAATTTAGTTATATAAATACCGTTGGAATCGACAAATAACTAATAACAACAAAAGCAACATCTCTTTATCTTTTTAACAAATTTTGAGATTATGTATGCTAAATGAGATAACGATCATCTTGACAGTCCTCATGCTTGCCATGTTTTGTATCAAAGTTTATAGTGATGAGCTATTACATTTGTCGGTATTTTATTTTAGAAATAGGAATTGAATGTTATGTCTGTAATTTCTGAAGTAGGTACAAAGTTTATGAATTGGAGAATACATAAGATTTCGTCAAATCATTGTCAATTCATCAGTTGAGTATTTGTTTATGAGTTTTTATATTTTTTTTACTTATTTATGATTTAAAGAGATTCAAACTTCTTAGAGGAACATGATAAGACAAAGTAACATTTCTGTAACACTCTTCTTTTTTCTAATTGTCTAAATTTTCTAATAATAATTGAAAAACACGTAAAAACACATGTTTTTTCATTAATCACCTATCAGAAATTCAACTTTGGGAAGAAACCAATGTTGTTGAGTTATAATGGATTAATAATCATGTATATCGATATATAACTTTTTTCTAAACAGCTATAGTAATATCAGAATGGCAGCCATATTTTATTTTAATGGCAGTTTTTTCTAGATATTTCATGTCCATAGACCTATTTAGATGTCAATAGATATTGAGTAATGTGTTTTAATTGGTAACATTTTATATTTCATCAGTGTTATACTGCTAAAGCTGGAAACAATATTAGCCATATAAGTTTGTACATACCGTCCGCGGGCGCTTTCGACCATTGACCTCCACAAATTATAAAGACTTATGTACAAGTAATTGACCTCTAACTATATTTCTATATATGTGCTTTCAGCTGACATGAACATCTAGCGCGCCAGTTATCTTTCGGACCTCCAAACAGTCACGTCAGCGATTTACGTCCTATAGTTTGCAAGGTTCACCGTACTTTCTAGATACACTGTAAGACTCGGCTGTCAGCTGTCCATATGTTATTTTTTTCTGATGGGTACATCGGACCTCGGTGACGTCTTTCATACGTTCAGTGCCAGCTGGAAAAGCTTGTTTTCTGAATGGTGGATATGGCCAAATTGTAATATTTCCTTTAAATTTGACAGTGTGCTAAAATTACTTTCTATAGAGTATAAGTTTTGAAATTGTCGAGGTAGGTTTAACACGCTATGAAAAAATGTCACGCGATATCGCGTCACCGGCTATACATAACAATTACTATTGCACATGTGCCTGTAAAAACGCGATATCGCGTGATCGGCAAGATTCTGAAAATGTTCTCCGACAAACGTTTCTCTGCGTGATGATTCGCCAACAGAATGTTTCGTTTATAAGTTTTTCATCGACACTACCTTTCTCCTACTAACGTTTCGCAACAGAACTTTTCACCAAACACTAATTCGTCGACACAGCTTATGTATGCATGGTTCTACACTAAACCTGAGGATTTAAATTCTATAAGGTTAAATGAAAAAAAAAACAAAAGATTATATTGCATAAATTTACTATCGTATCTATCATATTATTATATAGGCATGTAAAAAAGAAATATTATAAAAGTCTCTGTTCATACAAAAAATGATTTAGTTAAATTTATATACTTAAATAAACGTTCAATGTTTGCTACCGCAATGTGAGACGAATGCAATATGCAGGTGTTAATACTCTCTCCCTCTTGTCACAATTCCTCTCCAAAATAGAAAGAGGAAAAGACTAGAATTCGAACTTACTTTACATACATATCATTCAAACAAATGTTACAACGCTGCTATAGAACTGTATATTTTTATAAATAAAATGTTTATTTTCCATGGTCCAGAATGACCATCTCCCACAATGCTAATTTCTTAATCTCATCTCCAACAAACAATATTTATTTATTTAACCCTTCATATAAAATGTTTTCTACTGAACATTACTGATTTAAGTTAAACCGCGAATAATCTCCAAGTCATAAACAATAAATACTCTTCCTAATGTTATATTATTGCAATTTTATTAAAAATGCGATTTTTTTGGTTAAAATCTTTTATGCCTCCTTTCCATTGGGCGGGAGTGAATATAATTACTTTGTATTTAATGACCTGGTTAATCCTCTCCATCTCAAAAATGGGGTTCATTTCAGTATTGGGGAACACCCTAATTCAATAAGGCTTTTACACACATCTTGCTACCTCAAGACATTTATCCTTGGTTTTGGAGTCCTCCTAGTCTGTAATCTAGCTAGCCTCTTCAACCCAGATGGTGTTGGTATCGTCGACCGTGACGTATAACTCCTTGTCGGGTTCGGGGACATCTGTTTCTTCCATAAATGGCTCAACTTGTATCTCCACCATCTGTAATAAACATTAATTTTTTTTATGATTTTAGGATAAAACTAGGGATGTGACTTGCCTGGGAAAAAATTGATTTTTTTAATAATCGATTTTATTTTTATTTAATAATCAATTTTTTTACGAAAAATAATCGATTTTTTTATAATTTAATGAAACAACTCAATAATTCAGAGCTAAAGCAGTTGTGCCTTTGTTTTTTATTACAAAGTCAGCCTTCCAACCACTTTTTGGTTGTTTGTGGGACATTTTTTACCACAAATCATAAACCGCGTTGAAACTCCTTTGCAGTGTTGGTCCGGGCTCCTTTGCAGAATAGACCATCTGCCTTTCTTGCCAGGCAGCTCTTAAAAGGCGAGCTCGAGGCAGCTCGCTAACACCGTGACATCTGACTAGGTGGTACAGTTTCGCAGCGACTCGCCCGGATTGGTACCACCGCTTTACCTATTCCTGCCGCCATAACATCATGACGTGTTCCGGTCCGTAGGGTAAGGTAACCGGTAAACTTACTTTTGCTCGAGGCCTAACATCCTGACCTCAGGTTGGCAACGCATCATTAACAACTTTGGTGTCTCTAGGCGGTGTGAATTTCTACCACCAGGAAATCCGCCTGCTTGTTTGCCTTCCAAAAAAACCACAAACTCACTCAATGGATTATTTATAGAAAATTTATTAAAAACAGATTTTGCAGTGGAGAAAGAAACTTTTAAAACCACCGTTTATTCAAAATATCACAACTGACTGACATAACTGTTTTATTGACAGAGTTTTCGAGTGTTGTGTGCCAGGTAATAGATGGCATTGCAGGTAATTTTTCTACTTCTAGTATAGAGATGCAGTTAAAATATTGAGAGTACGATTTGAAACTACGAAATAAACAATCTATTTAGTATGTCAAAGCTGCAGTTATAAAAAAATCGAAGGTATCATGTGAAATAACGAAACAAAAAATCGATTATTTAAAAATCGATTATTTTTGGTCAATAAATCGATTAATTATGAAAAATAATCGATTTTTTAAATATTCGATTATTTTTTCACATCCCTAGATAAAACCCCTATTACATTATGCAACATTAGACACAGTCTAAATAAACTAGACTGAATATTGCATAGTGTAATAAAAGTAAACAAGGTAGCCTGTCTTGGTTAGACCGATTGAAATGTCTTCGCCGTGCTTACTGGCTTAATTGGTTATTGTCGCATAGTGTAATAAGACTTAGGGCAGAAACAGCATTAAGCGGGCACCCGCGCGGCGACATACAAAAGTGCCCCGCTGCGGGGGGCGAGGGAGGGGTGTTACTACGTGCACCGTCATTACGGCAAATGCACTACTTTACCGTTTACCGTCGAAACATGACAAAGTGACAAAATCTAACGTCATATATAAACAATTCGATTATTTGAAAAAGTTTTTTTATTGCCAGCCTCTCCATTGCTGATATGACTGGTATAGCTCTAACTTTGAGATTGTTGACTGACTTACAAATACGGTTCCAGTTTTAAAAATAATCCGTCTTTTCTTTTTTTATACAAGAAAAGGAGGCAAACGAGCAAGTGAGTTACCTGATAGAAAGTGATCACGGACATCCGCAACACCAGGAGTATCACAGACCTTTAAGAGCGTTGCCGACCTTTAAGAAATGAGTATGTTTTTTTTCTTGAAGGAATCCTAAGTCAATCGTTTGAGAACACTCGGTAATGATTTCACAAAGGTGTTATGCGGGAAAAGAAATGCCTTTAGAATCACATAATTGTAGAACTCCACGCATCAAGATGATGGGTTGATATTTTAAGATCTGACACGATGTCCGAAGGTGGAAATCAGCGACAGGAATCAAACCAAACAACTCCTCAAAGCATTCCCCATGATAGTTGCGGTAGGGAACACTGAGTGACCTAACATTTCTACGCAACACCAAGGTAGCAAGCCTATTAGTAATCACCTGGTCATTGACGATTTGAGTTTCTCTACGTTGAATGGGGTCAAATGGAGGGAGCTGGTAATGTGGAGCCCCTGCCCGGAGTTGAGAACAGTGCTCCATATGAGGCCGAATTTGCGCTTTGTATAGTTGTAAGCGATAGGTCGACTTGAAATACTGTCTCGCTTTACTGAGCCCATCCAGTTTTAAAGGCTATTTTAAATTTATCCTTCTCCAGGTGACCTCTAAAATGAACATCACTTAAAATGTCAACGACGAGTATACCAATGCAGTCTGTCGCAGTTAAGGAAATGCTCTCAAATCGAGGAGATGAGAGAAAGGGAGTCTTTTTAGCTGAAAACGCGCAAACTTGTATCGTGCTAGGGTTAAATTGCACCAGATTCTGCTGGTCCCAAAACTAAATTTCAGGCAAAAGATTGTCGACTTTAGACACAATTTGGTTCCGACTCTCGATAGCCAAAGTATAAGGCTTCCCCAGTAGTGTCGTATGCATAGCAATGAGTGTCACTAACTTGCAACATGTCATTGATATGCAGAAAAAACAAAGTTGGAGAAACCACACGACCTTGGGGAAGACCAGCAGAACACCAGCTTCTTTTTCCACGAAAAGACGTGGACGTTTTTTTCTTGGGGAGAAGTCTCGTCAGTCAATTCACGTCTTTTTGTGATGTACTTCGCTGAGGATCCATTTTGATGGAAAACCAAAACTAATATTCACTCAAAGTCCACAAAAAACACAACGTAACAAAACTTTAACAAAAACCCAAAAATCGATTCGCAATGAAACAAGATATTCGTGCAGTCAGACTGGGAGAATGAAGCATAATATCAAGACAAACAAAATGGCGACAGCTACACGAGCACACACTGGTTGCCAATAGAGAAGTCTATCTATCTTGGATATTTTATTACAAGTTTTGTTTTTAATATAAAAAAAATAAAAATATTAACGTTTTATAAATTAAAGCAGTGGTTACTAATTAATAAATAATTACTATGAATAATTATGTATTCATTTAAATTCAATAATTAAGTCTTTAATTAATACAGCAGTATTATAATGACATAAACATATATCGCAATTGTTTATCGATATTTGTATTGATAACTACACTCTTAGGGGAAAGGAAGGCAAAACGGAGCTTGTGGGCATAACGGTATATTTTAATAATTTCGAAACCAGTAACGCCAACTAGTAATTGTTCGCGTCATAATATTGGTCAACCTGTTCCTTCTCTTGGTCAGTGTACACAAATCCACTGACCGCGCGTGCACTGATTTACCAAGGTAAGCCAGTTTTTTTACGTTTTGATGTAAAATTTGCGATTTTCAATAAGCATATACACTTTAATTCGGTTTATGGTACAGCATCCTTGTGATTACTGTATGAAAACTGGTTGTAACGAACCCTAGTCTAAAGACTTGGACGTCCGTTGTTTTGGGGGTATTGCTGTTAAATATTTATAGGCTTTAACAATTTTAATAGAGAATAAATGTTTTAGGCTGTAAATTGTAATTCAATGAGGCTTTAAGGGAATTTCACAAATAATTATAAAATATTAAACACATAGTATAAGGTCAAATAATTGTTTGTAAGAAAAAATAAATATTTTTTTACAGTTTTAAAATCAGAGGATAATTCGATGTGTATATTTTTAAAATCAATGGGTAGTATGATAGATAACCGTGTTTATATGAATAATAGTGTTCAGTACACAGATTAATTAGGTCGAAATTTAGCAAGGTCTGTATTGATGGGTTTTAGCAAAATTAAAATTGGCGATTTAT
>NJDD01005750.1:11006-21403 GCA_002245505.1 Calephelis nemesis
TCTATGTTTATGTTAAATCTGGTAACGATATTTTCATAATTGAAGTAGACAGTTGGGTTTTGCTTTCAAAAAAGGGTTAACTTTTTGATTTTTTTATATCGAGCAAAGTAAAGGAGCCGTGTTTTAGTAACACTAGTCTTATGAAGCATATTCATAATAGTCTTGTGTATTTTTGTCACCAAGATCCATGATTGCTTTGTATGAAAAAAAAATTATACTGCTGACGTATTTTAGCATACATGGACCCTTAAGCACTGTCTGAAATTAGGTTCTCAGCAAATAACATGTTGCCACGTCATCCAAGTGTTTTGGTTGGGTGGTAATTTTAGTTAGTGTTTAGTTAAACAGGCGTCTGAATATGTTTTGTAGTAAAACTGTATAGCTTCTAGAAGGAAACAAAATATGTGCCCATTTTCTTTTGCACATTACAAATGGACCTAGTATGCGCCCGCAAAAAACTCCTTCCTTTTTTCGAATTTATATATTCGTCTTTTAATACTCCACACAAGCGTCAATTCTAGCCTTAGAATAATAATTTGTTTGTATTTGAATAGAAAACGAGTTGACATAATACAGTTGACAAAAAACATAATGTTTCGACATTATGTACTTATTTGAATTTTTTTATTGTCAAAGTTTGTTTTCATGAACATTCAAATTTATCGACAAAACTTGGAAATTGTGTGAACAGGATCTTGAGCATACAAACTATACTTGTTTTTCACAAAAGCCTAGATGTTGGAGTTTTTAACAAGTGAATAACATCTTCCAAGCTACTTTAGCAGCTTACTTATTGTAGCAATTGTGATATCGAATATCGGTATCTATTTTCAGTTGAGTGATTTACAGTATTTTTGTTCTTTCAGTCGTGTATGTTTAGTGAAATTAAATTGTGAATATCTTAAAAAAAAAATTCATTTAAAAAACTTGAGACTTGACATTTAAAAAAACTAAAAACACATTGCAAAATTTTAAATACAAAACACATTCGTAAATTACATTGACCTCTTGTATAAATATATGGATAGGAAATATCTACAAAAATCTTGAGTGGAGTATTGATATCGCTACATGATCTGTTAGTGACGATTGATAGTTAAGTTTAGCTAAATAGATAAAAATTATTATTTACCTACCGAATGAAATTGCAACTATTAACTTACTTACATACTTAGTGCTATTCAATTGGCTTAAAATATATTTATTTATTTTTCACGAACATATTTTTTTACATTGTGGTGTGCAAATACGTTTATTTATTCTTAATGTAAGTTAACTCTTTATCTTATTACAAGATCATTTACATTACAAAAAAAATGATCAGATTACATTCAAACCACTTTTTAGTATATAGTGAACACTTGAAATTGAATTCTTACTACGCTAGACTGTGATTGATATATTTTCATGTCTTGTACAAATATTCTTTTCTGGGAACGTAAAATAAAATGACGACAATTGTAATAGTACATCACTGTAAAACTGAACACTAAGTATGGCGTTCTTTGCTAGCATGAGAACTGTCATGACGTCACTTTAATCGCCGCCAAAATGAACAGAGACAAAAATGTCGGTATCACTTTCGGCTTACATAGTATCAACATATGTCAAAAAGAGACAAGATGTTGATATTATGTGTCGATTCCAACAGTATTTATATTTTATACAACTAAATTTACTGTAGAACATTGTTGCACTTCTTTATACATTCCTAAATACATGTGAATTGTCTGTAAATTATGACTAAAAACCACCTCGATGACATCAGCTTTTAGTCTATTCGGTTGGGAGTTATGACGCTTTAGATAAACATTTGATATGTTGTAACATTTTTTCCGTTGGTTTATGTATTATTATATAAAACCTATTGGTTTATGAGTATCAGACTGAACATTTTCTAAATTACTAGCAATTACATCTAAACATGCTTGTTTCCTAGTCGATTTGAGAATGTGATGATATAAATTAGTATTTTTTTAAGATAGCTAATAAATGTTTGCATATATTGGAAACTTGTAAAACGTCTATATTCCAATCTTCGCATAAAATAACTTTCTTTTTAGAATTTTTCATAACATTTTCTAACAACAGTTCTAACCTAACAAATATTTGAGCATTTGAACTAGGTCTACGATATATTATACATAATACTATTCGATTTTTTAATATTTCTACTCCACAGCATTCAAAAGTGTATGGTATGTGTATTTGTAAATCAATAGTTTTATAGTGAAGATCTTTACTAACTAACATGCAGGTGCCACCACGACGCTGATTATTGCTTGAGAAATAAGAAGCTGTATAATATCCATCGAGTTTAAAATTTTGTCCACTACGTTGTTTTAAAAAAGTTTCAGAAAGACAGATTATCTCTATTTTACCTAAAGTGCCACTAAGCTCACTAAAAGCGGCTTGAAGATAATCACGTTTATTCAGAGCCCCGGCGATATTTTGACGCAACAACTTAAATTCATTACCGAAAAAACTGATTGGTATTTATATTTTCGAAGTTGTTTATTAATTTTGATTGACATTATTTAAAATAGTGTCTTTTTTAAGTTTAGTATTAAAATATATTTTCAGCTTATTATTGTTTTACAAACTAAAACAATAGGGTATGTTCCCCTTTTTAAAAGATTTAGAAATTAAATTTGTTGAATTAATTCTATCAGACACTAATTTTTCCAGGTTTTGCTTGTATTCAGAAAATGACATTTTTTGGTTTATCTAAAGGATTATGGAAACTTTGTTTATGATTTAAGTTTGCAATTTTATTTTTTGAAAATGACAAAAATTTATTAACATAATCCTGACATTCTAATTCAGTTTTAATTTAATTACATAAACTCTCAATGTAAGTTTTTTGAGTAAATTGTTTATACTGTGCTCTACTATTATCTAAAACAATATAGGTACAGTTACTATATTAATTTGCAATTAATTTTAATTTATAATTTAGTAGCTCTACATTTAAATGTCTATTAGCTATAATTTTTTAATAAATACATTTGCTTACACATTTTCAGCTTATCTAAGACATTACTTACATTTCTAAAAACTGAGTAAGGAGTCACAGTCATTAGTGCCGACCGCTCTATTACAGAAACTATAAAAGTCTCTAAAACTAGGCACAATTTGCGTTAAGTTTGCATTGGGTTTTACTGTTGCAATAACAGGGTATGGCTTTTTAACAACTAACTATTTAGAAGATAAGCCATGTACTCTCTGGTCGCCTAGTATCTAAATCCGTTCTCTTCTTGCGTTTTGACTGTGTTTTTAGTTTTGTTTACCGAACTAGATTCTATTGAAACACATTTGCTAGACTAAAAAGCAGATACCTTTTGAGATGAAATTTCAGAGTTTTTTAGAGCATTTTCTTGAGAAGATAACATAAGAACTATTAAGAACACTGTTTTGCCTTTTAACTGATTCTAGTAACTTGTTTTTTGGGGTGCATCTTTTATTTTACTTGCGTGGAGTAACATTATTAGAAGGTGTATCCGTTGCTATTTCTTTTAAGATTGTAACATTTTTACACTGTTCTTCGTTTACTTTCCGTAGTGCGGTGTTTTCCAAATGTGTCAAATCTTGAATGTCTTATCCGAGTAGCATTATATTTTTTTTAAATCTGTCTACTTTTTGAGTTCTTGTAATTGACAGATTTTATGAATTACGCGTAAGTTTTAGGTAAATCAAATTTTATTTACTAGAATTACACTAGATACGTTTTATCACTGTGCGGTAACAAACTGACAAACAGACAGGAATTTTCAAAATTGTTGGAATACTATTTTGGGCTCTACAGTAATCTACTACTTAATAGTATTTTTATGCATAATATACCGATACATAAAGACATTTCAAATTCTTCTTAGTATTATAAAGGCTAAATAAAACAATAGAAATTTTACAAAAATCTTGTGTGGATGTGTTTTTGTTGTTTAATTACACCACGATGTCTAAACCCATCATGACAAAACTTTTCTCTAAAATAATCCTGTCATAAATTCCTATTATCTTGATGTATTAAGGAAGTTCAGTAAAGAGCAAACATATCTGAAACATAGGCGACGGTTCGGTAACAACCAGAGTTCATATTATGAGTTACGGCGCTATTCTCGCTAGCGTCCGTAAATATTTGTATGAAAACTTTGAACAGCACCCATAAATGTAGAAAGAAGAAAACTCAATTTTCGAAACAAAAGCGTTATAGATTTCTGAGTTAAAACAACCGAACGTAATCTCTAGCAAATCATGGTAAAGACCCCGTTTTATAATACGAATGAATAACATTTATATCTTAACAAAAATGAAACATACACGCTGCATGTTACAATATGGCCGTTACTGTGGTAAATATACTTTTACCCTTATTTATTACACAATAAACTTCTCTTCCGGTTTATTACACCGCCCCGTCGCACAAGCAATTATTCAGCTCGAATTACACGTTTTGCCGTTTTATGCTCTAGAAGTAAGTGCGCCAGTTCTATCTACATCAATAAATGTATACGAACTTTTTGGTTATACCTAGTGTCGAAATACGTGTTACTGAAGGCCTTATAACATATGGCTGAAATTAGAGGGTATAATTATTTTATCTAAGTATCTTCATGCCCATATTATCGAATAGGATGGCAGTGTTTAAACCTAACCGCAAACTAGTCTACAATATGATAGGTGGCAAGCCTATTGCTTACCGGGCGCATATCAAACCCCTTGTAACGCTATATAATTTATTGGAAAATTGAGCATATACCATACATATTTGTTTCATTTATTTGTTGGCCTACCCTTTGATCGACGGGACCTCAAGAAGTCAAATGCAATGCCGGACTTGATTCTTATTCTTCTAAAAACTAACTTCTTTATTTAATACTAGTGGTCCGCTTCGGCTACGCAAGAGTATAAAATATTTTCAAATAATAGTTAAATTAATTGAAGAGGAAGGCCAATCAATCATTTTAACTATTAAAAACCGCATCAAAATCCATTGCATAGTTTTAAAGATTTAAGCATACAAAGAGACAAAGGGGTCGACTTTTTTATACTTTATAGTGATTAACATAACACAATGTTAATAAGATTAAATATTCTGTAACGGCTTTACAAAACGCATATTCCGAAAACATTTTTTTTCATTTCGCTTTTAATTACTAGAAAAAGGTTTAAACGTATAAAAATACCATTACAGTCGAGAGTATTCAAGATTTGTGTAAGTATCGCTGGGATAACATAAAATATATGTGCCGTAGGGTAATACCCCGAGGTTATAGTACTTTTACGTCTCAATATCTCCTGTCAAAGGGCTATTGATGAGCTCAAGTTTCTATTAGAGAACTTGTAGGTCATATTTCGAGGTTGATTTATATTCGCGAATTTCATTGTAATTTGTTTTCAGACCGCTTCCAAATAAAGAGAAGTTACTATATTCGACTGATGTTTCTTAACTTTGTTTTCAAACTTCTAATAAAGAGAAGGAGGATTCTTAATATTTTTATTTTGTATAACTAGTGGGTGTTTTTTTTATTTATGTTACCTTTTTTCTTATTCTTAATCCTTTCAGTTTCCAAGCAAACGCTTTCCTTGTAATCCCATTTAAATTTGATAAAAATCTGATAACTTTCAACTATGAATTCTCCAGTCCTACATCGCGATATTACAATTTCTTTGCCTTGTATCTAGGCACACGGCAGTGTGTCCGCCAAGTTCGAGCAAAACAAAAGCGACACACCGGCCGTGGGTTATATTACACGAACCATTTCGGGCCAATTTCTACCCCCCTATGATTCAAAATCTATTTTATCAACGCATATATGAAATTAAATATTCTAGTATCTGTTGAGACCTCCTTACGTATCTAAAATACAAAATTTCATTGATATACCTATAGTAGTTTTTAAGATATTGACGTCAGAAAATCGCTATTTTTACTATACACTCACTGACTAACTGACTCACTCATCCAAAACCTAGACCACTTCCAATGGTCGTATTGACTTGAAATTTCAAGGTATTTAGGTCAAGGTAAAGGAAAAATCTGAAAATGGCCAAGTGTGAGTCAGTTTCAAAAATAATGAAGCTGTAAATTTATACCCCTAAGGAACTAAAACGAACTAAATGGATCTATCCTTCAATAGTCGTACCAACCTGAAATTCGTTTCGAAGGTTTGTATTTATTCAAATTAAAGTAAAAATTTAAGTATCTTCATGCCTATATCCCCGAAGAGGTAGGCAGAGTTACAACCAACGACTAGCCGGAGACACTAAGTCCCACAATGTGATAGGTGGCAAGCCTATCGCCAACCAGGCACATTTCCAATCCCGAGCAACATTTTTTTATTAGAAAATTGGAAAACCCAATTTCGTTTTTGTTGCCCGACACGGGATTCGAACCCGGGACCTCATGCAGTCAAGTCCAACACACCGGACCGCTAGACCACAGAGGCGATGTAAAAATCTAAAAACGGCCAAGTGTAGTTTCTTTCAAAAATAACGAATACTGTGTAACTTTGAAGTATGGAGCAAAAATGAATGAGTAATAAAAAGAGTACTTATTTAAGTAGGTAGCTACATGTATGCCCAGATTATTAATAAATGCGCCCAACACAAGACAAATCTCTGTGCTTGTCTGTCGTGGGAATCGAACCCGCGACGGCATACGGCGTGCAAAGCAGGGTCACTACCAAACCAATACCTATGCGCTAAATACACGGTTAAAAATTCAAGAAAATAAAGGTGTCGGTCGGATTCAGATATTTTACTTAGCCACATTTCCTTAACTTACTTAATAATAAGAGAAAAATAAAATAAAACAACCTTACAAAAATAAATGAAATCCCACTCAAAACATAAATGTGAAAGGCTGCCAAGTTCGATAATAGGGGAATGCTTCGCCTATGAAAGAAGTGAGATCAAAATAAGTGCTAAGTTCCATACACATACCTCAGTTAAAAATAGTTACAGGAATGCACACTTGATTTTCCGCAGTTTGAAAAGTAGATTCTGAATAAATATCATATTAAATACCTAAAATTCGAATACTTACAGGAACGCAAACCTGTTTTTTCAGCAGTTTCCTGACAGTGTTTTTTATTTTTTTCTGTCCTTTTAATGATGTTACTTGGCATGTTTAAAAAAAATAATTAAAATAATAATAATATTTATTTATTGCTCTTCACAAAAACTGTTTCTTAAATTAAGTAAATTAAGTACACTTTTGTATATACGGATTGACCAGATACGGAAACCAGGTTTTGTGAGAGTCTGGTGCCTATGTTAAGTACAAGTACTTGAATTACAGGTTACCAGGCCCCCGCCAATCCAAACGGTACAGATATTGACGCTATATAATATCTAAATAATAAAAGTAAAACAAATTTAAATTGAAATTACAAACTAGACATTTTAAAGTGCTATGCTTCAGTGTATGTATGTGTACGTATATGCGACTGTTCGTGTGTCTGTGTGTGTGTGGGGGGGGTGTATGTGTGTGTGTATGTGTATGTGTACGTGTGTGTGTGCATAATTATAATGCTGTCTTTATAAGCAGTTCGGTATTTTCGTAATCTAAAGTTCTCAGCCAATTAATAAGCGTAAATTTGTATTTTGATTTCGTCATTGAGTAGACGTTGAGTTTGTAATTTATTTTATTATACAAGAAATTTCCAAAAAAAGAATAATGTTGAAACGGTAGTTTAGTGTTAAAAGCTTCGAGTGAACACACCGCACCTTTACGTCTTTTGTCAGCATTAAAATGGGGTTCAAATTTTAATTCGGAATGTTTTCTTTGTATGACATTAAGAATAAAGATATTCCCAACAGAGAGCACGTTCCAGAAACCATAAAGCTCCGTGGTAGGATGTCTGTATGGAAGAAAAGCAGCAACCTTCAGAATTGCTCTTTGGGCCCTTTCGATCTCTGAAAGGTGGCTTTTAGCAGCTCCACCCCATGTTGTTATGCAATAACTGATGATTGCTTGGCACAGCGCTAGATATATTGTCTTTAGAATATGTTTGTTTGTAATATGTCGTATTTATTTAAATATATAAATCAATTTCCTTAACCTAGAGACGAGGCTATATATATGAGATTTGTATGAAAGCGAAAAGTCAATAATCACGCCTAAATACTTAAAACTGTCAACTTACTCTAGTGAAGGGCAACTGCAAATATGTATACTTGAATCATTGCATGAATGTGCAAATATTTTGTTGTTTAATGGGATATTTCTATTACTTTTATTTGTAAATAACATGTATTTTGTTTTACTAGAATTAAGTGTCAACAAGTTTAGATTGAACCAGTCGCAAACCGAGTCTAGACAACGCTGTGCTAGACCAGAGACAGAGTCCCAAGTGTCGGCTGAAAATAATAGGGCAGTGTCATCCGCATAGGCTACTATTCGCCCCTTGTAGAGTTTGAGACGACATAAATCATTTAAATAGAGAATAAAGAGAGTAGGTCCAACAATACTACCTTGAGGAATTCCGTATGATATTCTTGCCTTGCCTTGTTTGCCTCTCCGATATCCAGTCTCCTATCCTAACTTGTTGAGAACGATTGGTTAGACAATCTGTAAAAAAGAGACAGAGGCAAGCCCCTTACACCAATTTTTTCCAATTTAGATATTAGATGAGGGATGGATAGCGTATCAAAAGCCTTGGATAGATTAAGGAAGATTGCTATTACCTTCTTCTCCCTACGGTTAAGGTTCTTCACTATACTTATACTTGACACATATGTATATATATACTTGACAAATAGCGTTTAGTAGGTTTATAACAATGTGTGTAAAAACTTGTTAACAATAGACTTTTGTTTCTCTAGTCACTCTATCATTATTTATTATTGACGGAAAAGAAATAATGACTAGTTTGATATTTTTGTTTGTAGTGTGTAGCTCGTAAATAAATGGATTAAGAGCTAGCGTGCTCTATATGATTTTCAGCCATAAATTATGTTTAGCCTCGTTGGTCGAGTGGCTAGCGTACACGCCAAACTGCAGGGACTAACCGCGAGGCTCGGGTTCGATTCCCGACATTGGGTATGTCAGAAGAAGCATGAAAATAGAATAAAAGCGGTCGAAATGAAAGCACCACGGAAAATGGTGTGACGCTCGCTGACCGCATTCGTAACAGAGGTATTCGTAAAAGAGTGGGATTGAAAGAAAATGTTAGTTTTAAAATGAAAAAGGGCATGCTCCACTGGTTCGGACATGTAGATAGAATAACCGATGAAATATTAAAAAAAAACAGAGATACAATATGAATGTGTATGTGTGTACCCAAGGAGACCTACGTTGACATTCCACGACCAAATCGCTCGGGTGTTATCCGAAGATGGTGTCAAGAGTCTCCATCTTTATTTATCTTATCATTAGTTCATTATCTTGTATGAAAATGAATATATGTATGTAGGTACGTCAATTGGCATATGAATTTATTTTTTTGCATTTAGATATTTACAATAAAACTTCACTAAGCATACATAACTGAAAGTATAAAACTTTACTATAAGAATAAATTCTTCGACTGAGAATAGATACCCCTATTCAATATCACAATAGCTACAATAAATAAGCTGCTAAAGTAATATTGGCTGGGAAGATGTTATTCACTTGTTAAAAACTCTAATGTCAAGGCTTTTTGCACAAACAAGTAGAGTTTATATGCTCAAGATATAGACTCTTCACGAAATTTCCAAGTTTTGTCGATAAATTTGAATGTTCATGAAAACAAACTTTGACAATAAAAATATTCAAATACTTAACGTCGAAAGAAATAGTATATAAGGTTCGTTTTCTATTCTATTCAATTATAGTTAAATATTTTTTCTAAGACTAGTATAGACGCACATGTGGTCTTTTTTTGCATTAAAATACGAATATGTAACGAATATAAGAAAAAGGAAAGGGCGAGGCTAAACAACATTTAGGTCTAAATATTAATATTTAGACACCTGTTTAACTAAGCACTGTCTAAAATTACCACCCAGCCAATACATGCTACATACACTTGGATGACGTGAAAGCATGTTATTTGTTGAGAACCCAATTTTAGACAGTGTTTAACAAAACATGTATTCTACGAGTGTTAAAATGTTTTGTTGTTAGAGTGGCGGNTTAAGATTATGTTTTTTTAGGGTATTCTAAAGACAAACTCTTTTGTTTTTGTCGATATTCAGTTTATTGGAGTATTGCCATATCCTATTTGTCACTCCAGAGTCTAGACTTATAACTTATTGAATATTATGTATTCGATAAACTAAAATAGTTGTTTGTTTGTTTTGTCTCAAAAAAAGCGGTTGTCTGTAAAGTTGGTTTACGGACGATAGTTGAACGTGACAACGTCATAAGAACGGAGGCTGATTGTGCCTCTTAGTCGCTCGTTCCGCGC
>NJDD01005756.1:6490-29476 GCA_002245505.1 Calephelis nemesis
CTATCTTAACGTTACGTAATATTCAAGTAACCATTTTTACTCTAAAGTCGCAAAAAGTTATGTTACAGTTTTTATTCTTGGTATAGTTTCAATGGCCGTTGCGGTAATAATACTAAATAAAGTTAATATTTATTTGTATTTACTAAATAAATAAACAATTTTTTTATTTTGACAAAAACAATATTACGTAACGCGTTGTAAGAAAGACCCCGTCCTGCCCTTGTAACGCATCGTAACGTTTTATGAGACCGCCCCCTCCCCCCAAATTACGTTATACTTGAACGCTCCCTAATTTATTCGAATCTTTTTGAAATCTTTTAAAATTTTGAGAATCGAATCTTTTTGAAATTTTGAATTTTACTACTATCCATCAACAAGGCTATGTAAGTGGGAGTTTTGGCGCCATCGAGAGAAAAGATAGTCGAAGTTTTTTCATAATTATTAAATTTCGTGTTGATATTGAGTGAAATTAGTCAATTTTGGTGGCATTTTGTACAATTTTGTTTAGTGAAAGTGCACAAATGAAATAATTATAAAGAAATTAGCGTATCATTATGTAGGAATTAGCGTATTAGGTGGTAGAGTTTAGCAGCGACTCGGATTGGTACCACCGCCTTACCTATTCCTGCCGCCATAACGTCATGACGTGTTTCGGTATGGAGGATAAGGTAGCCGGTAAACTTACTTTTGCTCGAGGCCTAACATCCCGGCCTCCGGTTGGCAACGCACCATTACCACCTTTGGTGTCTCTAGGCGGCGTGAATTTCTTAACATCAGGAAATCCGTCTGCTTGTTTGCCTTCCAACATCATAAAAAAAAAAACATGTATTTCCTCGTTGCCGCCAAATATCCTTACATGAGCTTATGTAATGAGGCCGGCGCTTTACCCAAGAGCCTAACATGACTTACTGACGACTTATGACTGATGACTAATTATAATTGATCAAAATTGATGAGCATCAAATTTTATGATGCCAATTTCTACTTGACGAATGGCAACTTGACGAATGGCAAAATACTAACGTGAAGGCCAAAACTTAAAGAAAGAAAGGCAATGTAAGTCTTAATTTATCAGTAGCCTGTCCCAACTTCGCAAGGGTGGACTAACATCTATGTTATAAAATTATATAAAATATTTACTTAAATCGTTCCATCTTTAAAAACCGCATCCAAATCCTATGCAAAGTTTTAAAGATCTAAGCTTACATAGGGATAGAAAGCGGAAAGCGACTTTGTTTCATACTACATAATATATTGTAAAACTGCAAAAACCGACTCGTGTTCATTACTACATCATTGTAAACAAATATTTTAAGGGTAGAAAACCTGCAAAAACCTGATTCCTATCATCTTTAAACAAAAAATATAAACTTCATCTACTTATGCATCACTACCATAATAATCATTTTTTCTCATGACTATTATGAAATGGAATCATCAAAATCCATTAATACTTACAATTAGCAAATTAATCGAGCTTAACAAACATACAGACGAATTTAAAACCTCCTTTTTGAGGTCGCTAATATAGTTACCTATATTCTTATAAACGTATCAGTAGGTAGTTGAACTTTTGTAAAAAATATATATATTATGTACCTAATACTTTTTCGAAATTATCTGATTAATGTAACTGGTTCAATACATTGCATATTCATTCATTTTAAGCTTTGACCATGAACTGGCACCTAACCCACGGCCTCTGATGTCGTAAGCTTGCTTAAACCCACATAGTATGCGATATTATCATACAATCGTGCTATATTCCTACACCACCTTGAATTGGTCGCATCCAACTTAATAAGCATTTTAATGAATAAATATTAAATTCATGCTAATTGGTAATTTCATAGAGCCTCAGTTAAGAAATTTGTTACTTTACTCTTGCAATTCGTCAAAGTTCAAAGAGCTAGGTGCGTAATTACCGTTGTTTTTGCTTTTATCCAATTTGGGGAAAGGCCAAAGATCTCAGTCCATACAGGCTTGTCTCTTTGACATAGCCACGTTAACAATTATTATTTCTTACATGTACTTATATGCATCTGTTTACGTCAAGTCCCTTACGAGGAAAGCAGAGAGTATCGTTCGAGAAAGTCAATTCTCACAATCCTTGCAGAACCGTCTGTCTTCATTAATTAATTACTCTTATTAATTATTTATTGATTATTATTAATTACTCTTTTCACCTTTTCATACAAACACGTTGGTTTCGGAGACGCTTGACCCCACCCTCGGACATTACCAGAGATAGTCTGTAACATAATACCTATAAGAAATCAATCTAGTCTCCCCGGTTACCTACTTCCATCCACATTCGCATTGTATATCTGTTATGTCAAACTTTTATCTGTCACTATTTCTACATGACCAAACCAGCGGAGTATGCCCTGCTAACTATTTACATTCAGCCTTAGTGTGAAATGTTATAATATATTCTTATTTACTTCTAGAACTCAATTTATTATAACAGCCTATAATGCACACACTGACATACCTATTACACACATCAAACACAGTACCTAGTCAATTTCAGTCACATTTTAATACTAGCAATAAATTCTTGTTATTAACGCAACAATCACAACAGCCAGCTTCACTTTTTGTCTATACTTGTAATACCAAACAATAAATAATACATGCTAATCTATGGTAATACTAATACCTAACATAACACTCGATATAAGGAGTCCAGCACATTATTTTCTTTTTGTGTACATCCATATCCAAGCTGGAAATAGCTGAGAATCTTGTTTAGCATTTTTAATGTTTCAACTTTCAATTAGCTAAGGAAAACAAAAGTCAAAGAAATTTCTAATTAGGAAAGTAGACGGCAAAATACCGCCAACGACGATCCTAAATGACAGATCACGTCAAGGCACTATAATATACAATTCCAGTGCCTATTGTTATGTGGGATACTGTATGAAGGTAGGTCGCAGGAACAAAGCAAAGGTCATCGACCCACGCTCGCGTCTCTGGATACGCGTGGACTTTGGTCTCAATATTAGTATTTTAACATATTTCTACGTTTCTAAAAGCAGAAGGGATGTTTATGATTTTCGCGTTGTTTCAGTTTATGTTATTTTTGTATCATTGCAAAAAAAGTCACTTATAATTTCAATGACTGATGCCAAAATAAAATATAAATCATCCAAAAGCTTAAATTTGAATTGTACCTAGAATTTTGACTACGTAACTTAGGCATCAACTCAAATGCGATACAGATAAAAAATTAAAGTGTATCTTAAAAATAGACATAAAAAAGTTAACAAAAAAATCTGTATGAATCTCAGTTAGTAAGAATTTACTTTTTTTAGCTATTCTAACTTCTCAAAAAAATTGGTTTACGTTTTAATCCGAAGACATGGCCAAAACCTTGAAAGTTTCAAGTTCCGGGTCGAGTAACTAAAAAATTATTTTTTATTTTTTTCTAATAAAAAAAAAGTCCGAGATTGGATAAGTTGCCTGTTTGCCACCTATTGGTGGTGATTCTACTGTTTACAAACTTATTTTAGATGCATGCTAGCCTTTTCCAATGAAACAAAAACAAAAGAGATGGAACATTTAAACACGTCAGATTAGTCCGGACATGTCAAATTGTGTAAAATCAACGTTTTCCAAGTCATAGATTAAACGACTAATCGGACAGCACTAAAAGTATTTTCTCTCTTTCAATTACTTTCGTTAAAAGAAGATAGCGATAACTCGAAATTAGTTGAGTCTTTGTTTGCTTTGCTTATCATGAGTGCCATTGTTGTACTTGTAACTCGTTCTACTTCTTCAGGGATACAGGCTTGAAGATGCCTTTTTTATAATATACTTACCTAATCTAACTTTAATAGGTCCTACAATTTTCATTTTTTTTTATTATTATTTTATTTGATTTACATTTTTTCAATTTTCAAATTTGCTAATATTAAAATAATATGTAGCCACACATCGCTTATTACATATTAACACAAAAAGTATCAAAATCTTGCCAACTAGGAGCTGGAACATATTATTTATTAAATTTGTCGGCTATTTGTTATTTATTAAGGCAGAGCCTTAAGAAACAGGACGATAGGATGCACGCTTCATTACGACTGTAAGGTCACCTGAGGTAATTGCGTCTTTGAGGTAATTGCGTCTATTTGATATTTCTCCCATCTTATTTAAAATAAAAATACTTTCGCCATCTATGCTACTTTATTTTAACTAAAATCATTACTTGAAACTGTAATAGGGGGCGTTTAGCATCACGATTTTGAATTGTCAGCCATATTTAAAATCACACATTTCCTGCCAAGTTCGTTGAGTGAGATGAGTGTTTCAAATCTTTTATAATCTCTTAGTTTTCTTGGTCTACCGTTTTTATTTTATTACATGACGCTTGCAATTTAATGTGATTATCGATACAGATAATAATTTTAATTAAAATCGTTTTATTTTTAAAGAAATCATTACTTTAAATTTATGGGTATGATTTGAATTTATGGGGTAAATGCATCTGCTGTCATTGGGTAATTGCGTATCAGTCCTAAATCCAGGGATTAACAACCGTTTTTGAAATTTAAATTTTATTTCAATTTAGAATTTAGATTATACGCCATGGTGACACTAAAATATATCGTTAGTGATATTTTTTTACTAAAAATTATTTTCAAAACTACATTGATTGCTTACGTCTCCATGGCCAGAAACCAATTTTTACGGTCAAAAAATACTTTGGATGTGGATAGTTTATCAATGCCGTACCGATTGGCCCTCATTCATTTATCAAACAAATTAATATTGAACATGCAAAAGCGTTACTAATAAGTTTATTATTTTGATGTAGTTTTTTTTACCGTTTTCACCATTTATGACCATTTACATTGAAGAAGAGTGTAAATACTGCCATAAAAACTATGCAATTTATAATATTATTCAAAGGTGGGATTTGAACGTAGGTGTAAAAGGGAGACTTAATACAAATTACCCATCGGCCTTGCGTTATTACAAAGAATGTGTTATATACACCTGAAATGTTGAGAACATCTGGATTGTGTATGGGGTAAATGCGACGCTGAAAAGTTAGACGCATTTTCCCAATCTCTACTAAAGTATTCCTACCATCCAGAAAACTAGCTATTTTTTAGATCCATTAAGATATTTCTTTTCAATGCTTAAATAAGGTCGTTATATATAAGCTCCGATCATGGAAGTTAGCCAATTTAAATTTTTATTAACTAAAGACGCAATAACCCCAAAACGAGAAAATGCGTCTAAAAATGTCATTTTTCTAAAAATCCTTTATAACTTATTATATTATTACACAGGCAAAAAACAAACGAATTTATATTGTTTTGGTATTGTTTTAAAGTTCATTTGTAATTAAAGATTTTCTATAACTATTATATACATTTTGTAAAAAGAATTCAAACTTCGCCGATCTCAAAATGGTACGCAATTACCTCAGGTGACCTTATGTCAATCCGGATTAGTATGTTATATATTTATTATGCTACCTAAAATTAGGTTTAAATGTATTTGCAAATGTTGAGTAAATGTTTTTTTTTCTATGCACTCCATTTAGTTATTCTTTCAAATGAAGATAGGTTGACTAGTAGAGAATGCCATGTAGCACCAATAAACAAATAAATAAGTAAAACAATGAAAATATTTTGTTATGAATGTTCTTTTAAAAGATGAAGGTTGCAGGTCTGACGTTAAATGAGCCCTTTTACTTTCTCGGTCACACTTTTCATTTCACAATCAAACATCAACACCGAGGATGAGCAAATATTGTCTAACTTCACACAATATGCATTCACTCTCTTTTCTGTTGACAAGCTTTCAATAAATTTCTGTACATACAATAGAAATAAATCTATACATGAAATGTTTTTAAAAACAGGATTGCTACATGTTGTATTTAAGATACAGAACCCAAAGCAAGGGTTCTTAAAATGTTTGTCGGTCTTTTCACTTTTCACGCAAAAACTACAGAACAGAATTTTACAGGTGGTAGTTTATGGTCCGAGTCAACATTATACATTCCATACATACATACATATTGTATACATTCCTATACAATAAATGACTGGTTAAATATATATTAGATTCAAGTTGTTAGAATGAAGGTTTAGAAGATTGCCATTTTCACTGTGTGAAAAAATCACTAACAAAGATTTAAAAAAAACATTTAGGATACCTTTTACATCGAAAAATTATTTCGTGCCTATTAATAACTACGATAATTAAGCACAGTAATATTGCAAAACCGACTTTAACTATTTCATAGGATATCTTTCACGTCGCGATTTTATAATTAATTTTTTGAAAGATTTTGGAATTCGAAATAGTGACCTACTTTTGAAACAAGATCTTTAAAATCGGATAGACAATAAAAATGAGAACCTCCTATCCTCGGAGTCGGTTAAAAAGGAAATACCAATCCCATTTTGGCTATTGTACAAAATTAATAGAATAAACATACTTCCATTGTTTTTACACGAGGTCCCGGGTTCGATTTTATATATATTTTTTTTTTACATGAATAATTCTGCATCTCATAGTATTTGAAATAAATACAGTATCTCCACAAAGGTAAATACGGAACTTGACAAAATGTCTTAATAACTTTATTTTTTATTTTCAGAGGAGAAAAGCTGTATGTGACAGCAGACAAGCGTGGTGAGAAGAGTGGCTGTAAAAGACCGCTGTGCTGGACCTTGCTGGGGCTGGTCGTAGTAGCTATTGTTGCCCTTATCGTGCTTGCAGCAAGTAAGATTTTAGCTTTTAAAATTATATTTTACAGAAATTTCTTACGGTTTCTTATGAACAAGTAACACAAAATGATCTAAGTAAGCAAATCATATTATGCTTGCTATAGTTGTTAGACAACGATACAAATACATAAAAGTATCTATAAATTAATACGTGATGCCTAAATTTAGAACACCTTTTTTACGAAAATTGCGCTGACGCAGGAGCATAAAATTTAGCACACTTATAATTTATCTGTAGAAGTGCAGAACGCTAATATACTTTAATAATAATCCTTAAAAAGTACATTAAATCAATAAATAAAAAATTACTCACACTACCATGCATTTGACACACCCAAACAAATATGTTGATATTAAAGATAAAAGATCACAGATGGCGCACTAAATTCTAATATAATCTTCTTTCTTATGATTTGATCTAATTTCTAATATGATTAATAATTGCAGAATGTCGGGTACGCAGGAGTTTGTTTCGCCGTTTCTTCTCCTGTCTGGCTAGGTTTGGAAACGGTGGTAGTTTACGGTAGACAGGGATAAATCAATTTACATTCTAAAATTGTTGTATTAATAAATAATACAAAATACACTGTATTTTGTATTTATTATAAGATTACTGTACTGTTGTAGATTGTAATTAAATAATTAAAATTAGTAATTTGATTAAAACCTATCAAATATTTGCACACCACAAGTTGGTAGAATATGTTGAAACGCTTAAATAATTTTGTAACATCTTTGTAACACTCATATTGCGCAAATAAATATTTTTCTTTCTTTCTTTCTAAAAAGTTTGGAAATAAAGTAGTTGGTCTTGGAAATGAAGATGGCGTTCTTATCAACAAGATATTAAAATTTATTATGGTCAAATTTCGACCAATGCGCGACCACTAGTTCAAATAATTACAAGAACAAATTTAGTGAACACACCCAGCAGCCCTAAAATGCGAAATTCAAATTCATACAAATGTCTGCCCCCGTCGGCAATCGAACTCGAACCTTTTGGTTGGTCGATGGTTAAAATAATTTAGCGATAAACTAGCCGACCAGGTGAACTTAGTATCGCTTTTTATAGGTTGACATGAGTAACAGTTTGGATATGGGAAACATTAAATTATTGTTTTTTTCCAACTTTCCCTGTCATTTTCCTAGCTTTACTCTGACAATAACTAACACAACGAAGAAAGAATCACTCAAACTGATACATCCGTTGACGTGATAGGATAACCATGCAAAATTGGGATTCATTTTTTATTAAATTAATTTTAATTAAAAGTATCTTCACGCCCATATTCCTGAAGAGGTAGGCAGAGGCAAAACCAGGGCACCCAAGACTAGCCGAAGACACTAAGTCCCATAATGTGATAGGTGGCAAGCCAATCGCCAACCGGGCAAATTTCCAATCCCGACTAACATTCTTTTTTTATAAGAAAATTAGAAAAATCCAATTTTTTTTTGTTGGCCGACCTGGGATTCGAACCCGAGACCTCATGCAGTCAAGTCCAACACCCGGACCGCTAGACCACAGTATGTATTAGAATCGTTGACTAACACCCTTAATACAAGCATTCAATTTGCTTACTTTGAGGTTAGATTCAATTTTTGTAACTTGTCCAGGGATATTTATTTATTTTTAAATATATAGATAGGTATAGAACAAACGTATCCTCTCTCAATAAGAATATCGGTATTTAAATAAAGTTACGGTATACTTGTACTTTTACCAAGTTTTTTTTAATGATTCGCTTGTTCATTTCAGCTGGCATTCTATTTTCAAACACACCAACTCCGTTAGAGCAATATAACACGTCGATTAGTTCAGCAAGAGCGTTCGGCGGGATCACACCTGAAATCGGACAAAACCACGACCACAGCCACGACCACGATCATAGTCACGACCACGCACATGATCATGACCATAGTCAACACAATTCAAACGATTACCATCCAATCGACTTTGATGAACATCATGAAACAACGGAATCTCATCAGCATGAAGTCCTGAGCGACGAAGGTCGTTCAATTTCGTCGGACGAATCTGGGGATTCATCTATGTACGGTAAGCATCAAGGATACAAGTTTATATTTAAGACCCCACTTTTACAAACTAGTAAGTATCTTCACACCCATATCCCCGAAGGGGTTGGCAGAGGCACAAGTCCCACAATGTTATAGGTGGCAAGCCTATCGCCAAGCGGGCACATATCCAATCACGAGCAACATTTTTTTCATTAGAGAATTGGAAATTCTCCATTTTCTTTTTGTTGCCCGACCCGAAATTTGAACCCGGGACCTCATGAAGTCAAGTCCAACACTTGAACCGCTAAGCCACACAGGCGAACTAAGTATAATTTAAGTAAACTAAAACTGCTGAACAGCGACCTCAATTCCACATAAGCCCGGTTCCTATAATCAACGATTCGTAATCCGTTACTATAGTCATTGGTAGTTTGCCTGAAACTAACGAAGCGTAGCTCATAGTTACACAAAATGTTTCGATTTAACAATCAATAATGAACGACCGTAGTTAGATTTTTCACTATTCGTAAAAAAACTACATTTCGTAAGCAAAACGTCTCGTTTCTTGAATTTAGGAACCGGACATAAGTACATATATAGATACGTATTTTTCCCGATTTCACTGGGATTCCATCATCAGTAGGGTTACTCTCGAAGCTCTATTCATGCAATATTGGAAGTTGGTATCGAATCTTTCAGATTAGGTACCCTTGAACACAACACTGGCGAATTATAAACATTTAGTCAATAATAAACAATAAACTACTTTATCGAATTCGCCGAATTTATTTGGAACTAACTGTTAATAATCCGCTAGCAGTGTTCAAAAGTACCCAAATTGACTTATACGATTCCAGTTTCCAATTCAAATGATATCGATATTCAGTGGTCTGTTCTTGCAGTGTTCCTGCCTACTTCTTCGGGGGCATGAAGTTGCTTTATTTTTTCCGTTTGTTGATCGTGTTAGATGTTCTCCGACGAAAAAAGAGGCGTGTTATAAGTTTGACGTGTCTGTCAATCTGTGTGTTTGTCGGACTGTGGCATAATAACTCGTAAACGGATGTAGAGATTTCAGTTTAGTTTTTTTTTTTGTATTAAAGGTAACTTATGTGTAAGTGTTCTTAGACATGTTTGATGAAAATCGGTTGAACCGTTTAAAAGTTGTGGAATTGAAATTGGGGAGATTAACCAAATATCTGCAAAATATATACTCAGATAGTTTTACTTTTTTAAAAATAGCGCCCAGTTTTACGGGCCGGGACAGGGCGCATCGCAGCGCAATAATCCGCCTAGATCGCTTGCACACATGTTGTATGGAGCAACGCCCACAAGGCCGGGGCGCATCGGCGCGGATTATTCCGCGGCGGATTTCGCGCATCCGTATCCGCAGCGCATCCCGCGCGCATACCCAGATGCGGCCTAAATTTCATGATATTACTGTTAAGAATAGAGTACTATGGTATTTTAACGCTAAAGTTTCGTACGAAAACCACTAGAGGTGCCACTTTCCATTCTTGAAGATTCGTATGACAACTACTAGATAGCGCAACTTTCCATACTTGACGATTTTAACGTCGAGTGACCCCTCTATTTCGTTGCTCTACTTTGGTACTAAGAAACAAAAATCCGAGCCGATGCGATGCGGTCCGGCCCGCATCAGTGGGCTTTGCAATGCGATGCGCCCTGGCCCGACACGATCCGCCCCATCAACAGTGGGCGCTATCCATAAAGGTTAATTAACTTCGTGTGACGGGGGTTTTTTAAATTTTTAACTTTATTATTACACGAACAAAAACAAATAATAAAAACTAACAAAGAAAATTTTCGTAATTTCAGTGCCTAGGACGTTGGAGGGAGTACTCAAAGTCGACAACGAAGTCTTCTTGCCAGGTTTTCAAGATCCAGAAAGCGAAGAGTACAAAGAATTCACTTCGCTTTTTAGTAAAGCACTTAAACATGCAATACTTTATGACGCTGGAGATAATGGGCTGAACGACCTGTCGGTGGAAGTCATTCAAATAAGGTATTTAAAATGTTTGCTGTTTTTAACCATTGATCTATGTCATGCAACAACCAGTAATTTAACAATTCAGTCAGATCTCCCACTGTTGCGTTCTGGGGGTTGATTATGTAACTCAGTTACCAACTCAAGATGGATGAGTGTTCATCAAGTAGCTGTCAAATGACGTATTTTATATTTGCTATCTCCAGTGACCAACAGAAATACAATAGAGATAGCAAACACAAATGACGTCATTGGACGTACACTTTTACAGTTAGAGTTAGCAACTAAGATACATAATCATTGTATAAAAATAATATAAACATTGTATGTACAAATACATCCCTGGTCTCAGCATTAGACACACTAGTCTGGGTAACACTATACTCATTTAAGCTATATAATAAGTTGATGATGCTTGAATAACGAAACCGGTTGGCTAACTATAAAAATAAAAATTATATTGTGCAAAGTACAAGTGTTGTGAATATTTTTTCTAAAATGGAATTCCACCAAGTACCGACGATAAGAAGTATAGAAACTCATTTAACCTTCAACATGTAGGGTGTTCGCAGGTAACATATCCAATCAGAAATCCATCTGCTTGTCTTTTTATATTAAACTCTATGTGCCTTCTTCAATCGAAAAGATTTTCCTATAAGACCGATATTGCAAAAACCACTTCAATTTTTTTTTACAATGTGGCTTCTATCTTTTTAAAACTTCTTTGAATTAGCTCAGTACTTTTTCTGTGATACAGACACAGAAAAAAATCTTAAACAAATTTATGTATATACCTCTATATTTGTTACAAAACCCCTTTTTTATAGACACCTTTTTTACGACACTAATACCTAAAACTAAAAAAGACCTGGGGGCTGATTGTGTATCTCAGTTGTCAACTCAAAATAAAAAGTTTACATCCAATAGCTGTCAAATGACGTGTTTTATATTTGCTATCTCCAGTAACCAACAGAAATACAGTAGAGATAGCAAGCACAAATGACGTCATTATGATGTACACTTTTCCATTTTGAGTTGATAACTGAGATACATAATCAGCACCCTGGAAGATTTCCGCAATGACTTCAATGATTATAAAAGTCACCCATCACCCTTTTTAAGTTTTCATTTGTCAAACTACTCACATTTCTATTTATATGAATCTTATATCTATTTAATCATGTTTCTTTCAACGCATTCCGTATTTAATAATTATTTTTTATTGCATTAAGTCTTGAGGCAGTTAAATTAGAATTTTGAAAAAAACATTCAATCATCTGATAATTGTTTAGTAAACTACTAATATATACAACGGCATGAAATTAGAAGCATCATTTCCTAAATTTCCTAAATAGCGATGCCCAATTAGTTCTTTCGCGTTATCTTTTGAAGGAATCCGTACAATATAAACTGCCCATTATTTTCCAGCTTTTTTTTTTAATTTATGTATGGGCATTGATTGACACCAGATCGTCCATCTCGCCTTCAACAACAATCAGTGTCTACTGTAATTTCTTATACTTTTATTTCTGTGCTGTACTAGTTCCTGGCGCCAAAATGACTGACTGGAGTGTGGAGTAGCCGGTAGACCTGCGCAATAGGCCTTCCAATCCTGGCTCAGGATAAGGACTATTGTAATATAAAGTGTCTATATGCCACGGTTATCTCTTATCATCAGGAGAGCCGTGTGCTTGTTCGCTGAACTCTAACCTTTTTTTTATATTGGAAGGCAAACAAGCAGTCGCATTTTCTAATGGTAAGAAATTCACGCCGCCTAGAGACATCTAAGTCGGTAATAGAGCGTTGCCAACCTGAGGCCGGGATGTTAGATGTCGAGCAAAGTAAGTTTACCGGCTATCTTACCCTCCAAACCGGAACACGTCAACGGCAACTAACGTTGTAGCGGCAGGAATAGATATGGCTGTGGTACCAATCCGGGTGAGTCGCTGCGAAACTACCACCGTCAGATGTCACGGTGTTAGTGACGGTAAGCCTATGCTCGCCTTTTACGAGCTGCCTGGCAGGAAGACAGATGATCTAATCTGCAAAGGAGCCCGGACCAACAAGGGGAAAAAATAATCATCCTTTTAATCCATTTTTTTTTTACAGAAACGGCTCCGTCATTGTAACCTATCGAGTTCATTGGATACCAAAACACAAAGAGGAACAAAAAGAAGACCCGATGACCGCAGAATCTTTAAAAGAAGCTCTTAATAAATATCTTGATATATATAACAGAATGTTAAGTGTTTATCACATTGCTGAAGATGATAAGATCGTAATCGGGCCAGTATTGGATTTGTGTAAAATAAATAACAATGATTGTGAACATAAATGTGAATTCGACGAATCTACACTAGAATTCAGTTGTGTTTGTCCAGTTGGTCAAATCGAAGATATAAATTCGCCAAAATCTTGCGTTCCCATATTAAACAACTCTCAATTCGATACAAACATAGATAGCACACAGAGCAGTACTACTAAAGCAGGTATAGAAAGCGAAACTCCTGCTAAAACACTGCATTCAGGTTATGAGGAAAATAAGTTTGACTGGAAGGATCAACGGCAATTAGTACCCGAGACAACAACAGCTGAACCGGAGACAGACATATACTCAGTCATTAATCTTCACAACAAACATGATGAATCGGATTCGGAAGAACCGAAACCTGAACCAGAGCCAGAGCCAGAACCGGCGAGTGAACCTAAGCCTGAACCAGAGCCAGAGCCAACCAGTGAACCAAAACCTGAACCAGAACTAGAGCCTGAACCGACAATAGAGACGCAGCCAAAACAAGAACCTGAACCAACCAGTGAGCCAGCAACAGAACGTACATCTTCAAATGAAGAAAATCTTAAATCAGATTCGGAAGAAACGACTTCGCCTAAACAAGAAATAGAAACAGAATTTTCAACTAAATCAAAACCAGAACCACAAGCAGAACCAGAACCACAAGCAGAACCAGAGCCACAAGCAGAACCAGAGCCACAATCAGAACCAGAACCTCAAGCAGAACCAGTACCTATTTCGGAGGTGCAGGCAGAATTAAAACCAATATCTGTACCTACTTTATCGCCTACCGTCTCTGAAATACCGCCTTCCACTATAGAACCTGATAATTCATTCGAACAAAAATCAATATCTGAAAAAGAAACTGAGACAATTGGTTCGGCAAATGAACATAATACTGGAGGGGATTTAATTGAAGCTACAACGGAAATCAAAGAACCGGACAATACAAAAAATGAATTAGAGGCCTTGGTAACTACTACGCCAAAAACATTAGAAGTTAAAGAAAATGCAATGAATATCGAAGAAAACGGTATGATTGAAAAAACTACCGAGACAAAATCCATGGATAGCTTTGATCTTGACCATTTACTTGGTATTCAATCTACCTCGGAACCACCGCCATTAGATGCTACTGAAACTGTAACTAGCATTGATGACAGTATGAAAAACAAGGAAAAAAATCAAAACGAAGAAATAGCCCCAGGTTCTGCAGGTAAAGACAACTTTAATGAAGAAGATACAACTACAAGAATGTCCTTTGTAGAACCGCATGTCATAAATGAGCCATCGTATGAAACAAAACCTGAAATAATTTCTATTTTAAAAGATGCGGAAAGGATTACTGACGATACTCAAACCACAAGTTCGCCTAATAATAATGAATGGCTAGAAAATGATAGTAAGGAACTAACAACTTCACTTCCTTCAGAGACTTTGACACCTAATGTTCAAGCAAATATGGATACTAGCGTTCACAGTGAAGTAAATAAATATAACTTCCCTGGTACAGAACAAAGATCGTCTAAAAAATTTAGCATGTTTGAAGCTGAAACAACTACAGGGGCATCAAATGAAGTAACTAAAGATGATGATATTACTTTTGACTTGATTAATAAAAATTATGAATCTGTTACTGTCAAAGCAACTCCAGAGCCTAATAACGAAAATATGAATGTATTATCGACTTCAAAAGTAGGGCTTGATGATCAAGAAATCGGTAAAAGTTCAACTGAGAATAACGAAGAATCAAAGATGGATAATTTAAATGATACAAACGAACAAAAAACTAAATATTCTGAATCAACTCACTTTAAATTTATAAAACAAGGCGAAAGCCAACCGGAAATCAGTACAGAAAATATTGACTTACATAACGAATTGAACAATGATAATGATAATAACCAATCTACTAAAAACGAACATCAGTCAGAAACGATTATTTTAGAAGTTCCTACAAGCACTGATCATTCTATACTGTCTAAAACAAACAACATCTCTGAAGAAGACAAAAAATTAACCTTGGAAAAAACAAATATTCTTAATAACGATTCTTCTACATCTATGATGGAAAAGGATATATTTGATCAAAGCTCTGACGTTACTTTTGATTCAATTAATATGTTATATAACCGCTCTTCTAAATCAATGGGAATTCTCGATAATATGAACCAGAAAGTAGCAGATACTACGGAAAACATTTTAGAATCTACTTCTGATTCGGATTGGTTATCAGTGCCAGTAACTGAAATAAATTACGAAGATAACGAAAAAAAAATCAAAACACAACAAACTACAGAGGCGTCATTACTTAGCAAAGAAGATGAAATCATGGGCCGTGGGAGTAACAAAGATGACTTCGAACCAGATTATTTGAATAATTTGGGAAGCAATGCAAGCAAAATGTCAGAACACGATGAACCGTTTTATGGCATGTCAAATGATTATAACGAAGAAGATTCTCGAAGCAAAAGAGTTCACACTGATCACACCGACGTCAATACAATTAAAACAGATCAAAGTAGGATAGAAATGTCAACTTTAGAAAATGAGTTCGAAACTACAACTATGGGTGAATATATATACAGGGCAAGTGGGAAGATTACTGACACAAAAGACAGTTCAGAAAAAACGCCGACTAATACTGAAAATTCGCAACCTGCACCAGTTTGGGAAGAGTCAGAAGCTGATAGCAATTTATTGGTGAAAACTTTACCAAAACAAGATTCAATGTTTGAAAACGAAAGTCCTTTGACAACAACAGCTCCGAAAGAAACTTCTATGCAAGGCGACTCTGTAGTGGTTCCAAATAACAACATAAATGTTACAATATATGAAATACCTAACAATGGCAGTCAATCTTTTACGTCTTCGAAATCTATTAATCATCAATCTACAGAAGACGTAGACCACGAAACAGAAATGAATCCATTTTTGCCAGAAGCAGAAAATAATAAAATCCTTGTAAAAAAATTACGAGAAGGACATGATATCTTTAACTTTAATGAAACTCAAAACGATAACGTTGAAGACCATAACAATAGTATAACAAGTAAACAAAGCTTAAATGAAACAACACAGCTTATTGATACTAACAATTCTATACTAGTATCTCAACTAAATAAAGAAGAAACTAACACAACTAATACAAATGATAATGATAATGACATGCATAAAGAAGCCAATCTGAGCAAAGATCCAGTTAAAATAGAAGAAACGCCTAAATTGCCTGCCAGTATGAATGTAGGTGATGAAGGAAGCGAAGTATTACCCATTTCGACATTTTTGCTAGATACCGATGATTTAGAAGTAACAAAAAAATCAAGTTTGTTACCTAAAAATGAAATAGCTACTGAGGCCATTAATGACGCAGAGAAGTCTTCCAGCCCAAGTCCTAGTAACGTTAATGACAACGACTATTTAAGTGTGGTTCCTATAAATGATAAAACTGGAAACATTATTAGTAAAAGTTATGATAACGAAAAAATACAAAAATTAAATGACATTAGTGATTCGTCAAAAAGTGATAAAAGGACATTAAGTGTTTCTAATTTTGATTTTGTTAATAACAATGAAGCATAGTGAGCAAACAATCTAATAAATAATTGTAAACATTCTTTTAACAACTGTGATTTTGTGAATTCTCCGGTAATATGTATACGTGGATCGTGGTTGATTTACAGTTTTTCGTTGGTATTGCATAATAATGTTCGTATGTTTACTAATAATACTAAAGATAATTTTACATATTATATTGATAATAAATAAATATTATTAGACTAGTCAAATTAGGAAGAAATAATCATCATGGTGAATATTGAAGAACTTAATTTATTGTTTGAAATACTTGGAGGTGCAACCATGGAAAGTGTGTCATACAATTATTATTTTTTATTTTTTAACTTTTTTGTAAGTCTGACAAATATTACTGATTATTTTAATATTCATATATCTACAAATAACTTGTATCGCGACAGTAAATATGAAATTTTTATCTACCTACATGTGCAAACGCGGCCAAAAAATAATAATAGCAACCGTCATAAGGTTGTTATCTAAGTACACAAGGAAAAGAAAATATTCATAGTTAAACAAATATATTTCCTTTCATATGTTACCATAGATAAATATGTTTATATTAATAATTCCATATCTGTAATAACAATGAAAATATATTCAAGTAATATTTGCAATCATAATTTAAGTAATACGGTACTTTATTAAGGTCTGCAACTGATATATAAAAATAACATTCCAATTTTAAAAGTTCTGTAATTATATATTATGTTAAGGTCTGATTGTAAAATAATAATTATAAATAATTTTAGTAATTGTTAACTAAGATATATTTGTATAATATGGTTGAAATTGTAAAGAAATATGTTGTAAATAAATACTGAGTTAATTTTAAAGTGTGTCATTTTTTATTTGAAAAATAAATACAACACCTCTAAAAAACATGATTTATTTAATAGTTCGTAAATAAATATCACAGGATTTTTACATATTTAACAAATGTTAGGTGAGTAATGGTGTTGGTGTAATTTCATCTATTTCCTGAGCAATTATTTGATGATCATCCATTGCCATCTTGGCACAAAGACATTCTTCACTTATGGTTCCATTTCCACTTACAATACACTTACCTAGAACATCTTTACAGCTATTAAAAGGCACGCAAATATTTTTAGAATTATTATTATTTTCTAAATTTTCTTTCTTTGGTAGTTCCAATTTAATATCTAAATCATATGTGTCTCTTAATTTAATTGTACCGTCAATCTTGTATTCCAATTTAGGAAAATCCTCGGTGATAACATTCTGTTTAATACTATTTTCCGATTTACAAATTTCATTAGTAACACAGCAGCAATCATCACACTTTTTAGTCAAAATATTTGTTTTAGATAAGTCCACATATCCTAACTTGCTGGATATATCAAACGAGTTATTACTTTTTAAATCAGAATTTTCAAAATAATTTAAATTTTCAATATGTCCGTGGCATAATAAATCCGGAGTGTCTCCTATAACATCCCAGTCTTCTAAAACCTCCTTGCTATCTATATCTTCATTGAAAGGATGCGCTTCCGAATTTGACTTTGTTATTGTTGATAGATCTTCTGGTTGCTCGTGTTTTGCCTTCAAACATTTAGCTACATGCTTGTCAAAGGTAGCCAGCGATAGCAGTTTTCCACAGAAAGAACAGAGTACTGTAACTAAAACGAAATCACATATTACAATGGCTATGGCATTAAAGTTGAAATTGCAGTATCATGAAACCCTGATATTTGAAATTTGTGGTGCCATTTGGTGTGTGTTCTGTGGTGAGTTCGTCAACAAGGTTGGCGAGGTAAGTGATAAGTTGATTTATTTCCCGAGATTGGACTCTATTCGTGATCTGGTTGCGTTGGTGGGAACGTTAGGTAGGTTTGTCATCGCGAAAGATGTGTACAACGTAAGTACCAAGTGCATAGACGTGTAGGTGTAAACGCGTTTTCCGCCGTTTATATGAAGATTTTTTGATGTATATCCGTGCCTTAACACTTGTACCACGCGTTAAGCATGTACCTAGATAGCAAAAACAATAACTATTAGATATTTGTACAAAAGGCCATACATTTAGCTCTCCACTGGTAGTCTCTATTATCTAACAACAGAATCTAATTTTCTAAAAGTGCATAGCTTGATGTGTAGTCTTCTGTGTTAAAAATTAATCTGTTTACTAAAATACACTTTGCCGCCCGCGGCTATGCCGAAACCAGTTTACCAGCATAAAAGTAGCCTGTAACTCTCAAACCTCCTATCTTCACACACAAAAATAATTCTATAATATTGCTTATTTGAGACGTGAAAGAAGGACAGACAAACAAACACACTTTCACATTTATAATATGTATGTTTTATAAGTATGTTTTAGTTGATGAAGAAAGTATAAAAGAATTTCTTCAAACAATTTTATTCATAACTAGCCGATCCCGCGACCGCATACTTCTTGACATTAACCGCTACTGACAGGTTGTATGGATTAAAGCACAGTTTTTCCATTTCGCCAACTTTGTTTTTATTCAGAACTTTCTTGTGATTATCATGAATATAATAAAAAAAATTAGAAAAATTGGTTCCTCCGTTCAGGCGTAATGCGATGGTCACGCAAATTCCCATTTCGCCGACTCATTTAGCCATTTATTAGCCGACCCAGCAAACCACTAGCAAACTTCGTATGGTTCGACATAAATAGCTACAGCCTACATAATATTTGATGCTCCGATAGCAGCGCCGTCTGCCGGATCCAATGCAAAACATTCCAAAGTCAACGTCTACGATAAATAAAAAAAAATTAAAAAAAACATTTTCCAGTGGACCAATTTGTGAATCTAAGCCATTTTGGAATCTCCTAGATTCTAGGGGATATTAGATATTGTTGAAAAATATTGTGTATGTTCTAGGGCCTAGAACATACACTATATTTTTCAACAATATCTTTACAGTTGTTTTTGTCATTTACAAGCTTGCCTGATCCAGATGGCTCTTAGCTATAATTTAGGGTTAGATTTGTCTGGGGTTGTTATTTTTTTTTTACTTTATGATTATTACACTTAAAACTTGGACTTACTATCAAATAAAGGCAGACATAATACTAAATAGGTAATATCAGCAACTATTATTAAAAATAAATAAATAATTATCCCCGGACAAATCACTCAAATTGAACCCAAACCCAAAGTAAGCCACTTATATGCTTGTGTGATGGGAAACACAAGCATATAAGTGGATAGAATACATAGAAATACTTAAATAGATACCAGAATAAATTTAATAAGCACCCAGACCCGAAAATGCGAACATCTAAATGTTCATTACACAAATGCCTGCCCCGTCGGGAATCGAACCCGAGCCTCGCGGCTAGTTGATGTAGTTAGGCGTGTACGCTAGCCACTCGGCCAACGAAGCGGTCAAAAAAACTATTATATTTAATGTTTAATATAATTTAACTACTACGATATAATATGTAAGTCATGACGGAATTTATCTTTAAATATTGTGATTTAGCTACTTTGGTTTAAAAATATGTACTCAACCTGATAGAATTATGAACTATATAGTTTTTAGCGTTCAGACGCTTGACCTGAAATGACACCATCGAATTTTCTGAAACCCTCATCCCTGATGGCTTTTCTTTTGGTTTGAAAAGATAAGTTCTCAATATATGATATGGATAATACCAAACTTACTTAAATATGCTTACCATGTGTATTAAGATGTCTTTTTAATGCTGCCTGTGTAGAAAAAGTTTTCTTGCAATTTGGTATCTTGCAGGGTATATAATTTTCAGGTTCATGACTTTGCAAATGTAATTTAAGGTGATGTGCCTGGATAAAGCCTGAAATAATAAATTACTATTTTAGTCTACTGTCACTAATAAAAGTTTTAAAAAGCAGAGAGCATTAAAACACGACCAAGTACCACACATCTTATACAGTTGTTGATATTAGAAGGCAAACAAGCAAATGGATTTACTGATGGTAAGAAATTTACGCCACCTAGAGACACGACAGGTAGTGATGGTGCGTTGCCAACCTAAGACCAGGATGTTAGGCCTTGAGCAAAAGTAAGTTCTTCTCAACTGCATTTGTATTACTGTCAAGTTCTTCAGACTTTTCTGCAGTAGTGCTACTTCTCAAGTCTTATTCTAATATGGCCTCTGCTATGTCATTTGAATGCACTAAATAAGCTCCCACTCATTTATGAACTAGTACAAACAAATCCACCAAACTCAAACTTTAATCTTACAAAATTCATTTTCAATATGGTCATGGGCACACTTTGTGAATAAATGTGACTTAACGGAGTCCATTTGTGAGAATGCCAATAAAATAATAAATACCTTTTCCACATGCATTACAAAAATACTCCTTTGACTTGGAATGTGTCAGTTCATGATGTTTCAGATGGTGAGCGAAATTGAATGTTTTATTACAACCCAAATACTGACATTTGAAGTTCCATTCAGACTTGGGTTTGTGGGTTTTTAGATGGTTTGATAAAGCTATTTTACTATTATATGTTGCATTGCACTGTGAGCAGATGTGGGTACCTGCAAAATCATTTTTTTTTACTTGAAAGTGCAAGTTTAAAGAAAAACATACATTTTTTATTTTGATTGATTGTGATCATCTGTTCCCTCTGAATCATCCACATCATATGGAAAAAAAATGTGGAAGTATAAATTCAAATTTGTTATAAATTTGTTTATTTTTGGTATACTTAATTAAATAAAATTTTTCAAATTTTGGTTAGATTGAAATTTCATAATAATTATTCCAAATAGTATGTAGGAAAAGTTAAGTCTATTTATTTATTGTGAAAGGGTCAGCGAACAAAAGTTCTGCTTCACAATCAATGTTATAAAATATTAATATATCAGAAGATTATATTTATTACAAGGGTTTTTGCTTTTAAATATTTTATGGAACAAAACCATTGAATCAAATTTAGAGAAATAAGGGCCATTTGCAGCTAAATTTAATGATTGTTTAAACTGTCAAATGTTGACCAATTTAACGCTTGATAGTTTCTAATATAACTCCAAATTTAACTCAGATATTATATGCAAGCGGCCCTTACATTTACCTATACATACCTTTATGAGCATACTTAATATGACGCAATAACAATGTACTGTCTTTAAAATTTCGACTACATTCAGCACATTGAACGGAACCAGTTCTGCTATGTTGTTTTTGGTGCCTTCTTAATGCAGACCTAAAAATATATAGTGCTCTCATTTTTTTGACACATTTTTTTAGTGTTCTCATATTGAAAAGGTAATTAGAATTCAATTCATTCATTTGCATTATAATGGAATGTAATTCAGGATGTCATGCTACATTAGTGTCAGTTTCTTCTACTTTACCAAACAATGGCATGCAAATATTTATGTGTCACTTATATAAAACTGTTCCTATTTTCTAACAAGCACATACATTATAATTATAAGATTAGCAAGAAAAGATTATGGCATTTGGGCATTGAGTATGACAGGTTTCTATATTTATATATTTTTCACTAGAAAAAATATTAAAAGAATCTACACACCCTTACACCAACAAGGTAGGCAGAGGTAGAACCAGGGCACCCACATGGATGACACTAAGTCCCAAAATGAGATTGTTAGCAAGCTTAATGCCAACTAGGTATGTGTCCAATCCCAGGCTACATAATTTCTTCTTCACTAGGATTAAGTTTATTTTATATTTGTACATAATATAAAATTGGACATAATATTAATATTATATTGACTACCATGAATCAATTGAAATTATTCTGTGACACAATTATTTTGGAATATTATTGTGCAGGACAGAACCCACCAATAACGTCAATGTCTTTATAGTGTAGTGTAAAAGTGAACAAGTGTCTGTGCTCCAAATAAAACTAAAGTGCAATAACTGAGTGTATAGTGAATCAGTGTATATAGTTAGCCTTGTTTACAATTTAAAAGTATTATATCACTATTTCATTGTACTTTATCTGTAAGATCGTTTATGTTTATTTATTATGTCTTGTCTGGATATTAAAGTTTATGTTGTTTTGTGTTTCATTATCGATTAAGAGTCCTCAAAAGGTAGCCTATGTGAGTAGTAGGGTCAGAGGCAAATCCTTGACCCGTCGATTGTTAGGAGAGTTAGTTACCATTAAGATCTCTAAACATAATGGGTAAGAAATAAAGAGATCTCATAACTAACTAATACAAGTGGCCCGTATGGCATAAAAGCTTATTTATATCTATAAAGTTCGTAATGAATGTAAAAGATTACATAAATAGAATTGTTATTAAATAAATAAGCTGTTTTGAAAGATATTGAAAGATAAAAAAGTAAATAAATTAAATTACTTTTACCTTTGGCAACATTGTAAGT
>NJDD01005760.1:7022-33815 GCA_002245505.1 Calephelis nemesis
TTATTATTATATTTTTTTTTATTTTTTATTATTATTATTATTTATATTTATTATTATTATTATTATTATAAATAAGCCTTGGCCTTTAAATAAGCATGGACATGTCTATATTATCTATTGTGTCAATATACGACGAGGACAATATTGTGTAACCATCCGGACAGTCAAATGTGTCCAGATTTTTAAAACAAAAAAAACCTGATAGTTTCACAATTGAGGTTTGCCTTCTAAATAATTTCAAAATGAGGCAAAGAAGCTGACAATAACTAGTCTGTCCTAAATTTACTATTTTAATTTCAGACCCATCATTAACCAGCTAGTTTCATTACTGGCTCATCAATCTTCTTCTAACACTGACATCACATGTTTTATTATTAGAATTTTAGAATTAATTTTATAATATACCAGCTGTTACCCACGGCTTTCTCTCCTCGCTTTTTCCGCCGAGATCATTTTACAGAAAAGAAAGCAACGGGCAAGTGTATCAACTAATGTTAAGTGATCTCTGCAGACCAGGGATGATGGTGTTCACCAGGAGAATCACAGATGTATTGTCGCCCTTTCAGAAATAAATCCGCTCTATTCTTGGAAGTTTCTGAGTCGTATTCTTTTGCATAACTTGATAGCGAATAGACCAAATCTTTGTTTGAAATCTGATGTAATCGAAATGGTTTTAAGTACATTGTTGTAAGTACCGTTTTGGTACGAGCTCCTTTGCAGAAAAGACCGTCTGCTTTCCTGCCAGGCAGCTTGTAAAAAGCGAGCTCAGGTTTACCGTCACTAACACCGTGACATGGCAGAGTTTCGCAGCGACTTGGCCGGATTGGTACCACCGCCTTACCTATTCCTGCCGCCATAACGACAGTGCTTGCAGTTAACGTGTTCCGGTTGAGAGTAAGGTCGGCTAACTTTAACCTACTTTTAAACTCAAACTTACTTTTGCCTAATATCTGATATCTCGGTTTTAGGTTGGCAACGCACCATTACCACCTTTAGTTTATCTAGTCGGCGTGAATTTTTTACCATAAAGAAACCCGTCTGCTTGTTTGCCGCCCAATGCCATAAAAAGAAAAAAAAGCTATTAAGCTTAAGAATTGCGCAGGAACAGAAAAGGCAGTGGATCCCAAACTAGCCCAGTTGGTGATCAGCACTCTACCACCAGTGGTCTTGTTGGTGATGACCCATTTAGCCTAAAATCTAATCTTTCTTCGTGAGGCAAACGGCCTATCCAATACGGGTTATCCGAACCAACACGGAAAAAACAGTATTAAACAGATTCTAAATCGTGAAATATATTTGGGGAGAAAACGAAACCAAACACAATGTAGTCAACAAATCACCAGTTCTTAGCTTCTGATAACCTTCGCTCTTAAATCAAAACAAATACTAGATTACTAAATAATAAACTTGGAAATATACCCAAATGTCACTGAACTCTAATAGAATTGGTATTCTATTGGTAATCAAGACGTACTAGATAGTAGTGTTCTGGAACATCTCACCGGGATTGGTACAATAACCAAACGAAATATCTCACCCCTTTCCTAAGTACTGTGAAGGGGTCGGAAATTTCGTTTGCTTATTGTATTTTCAGGCCGCCATGACGTCAATTATTACTATCTTACGTTATCTTACAATTTGCTTTATTACGATCTGCTTTGGAGGCTTTAAGTGTCGGCTACAGTTTGACAATCCTCCGTTAACATCTTTACAGTCTATAAGCGCTGCTATGGACCCAGGTACTAGGTGGCGTGAATCTGTTTGTTAAATTTCCTATTCAAAGAAAAACAGACCGATCAAATAATAATTTAAACTGTAAAACTGTAAAAAACCTGTCCTGTCCTGTCCTCGGTAAACAAGGAAATATCCAACAATATGTTATACTCAAAGACGGTTGATCTTATCAGTTTTATGTAAGACCAGCTCTGCATAGTGACCTTTTGTAAGAAAAAATCATCCCCTCGTTGACCGGGCTCCTCTGCAGAATAGACCATCTTTCATGCCAGACGTAAAAGGCGAGCACAAGCTTACCGTCACTAGCCCCGTTACATCTTACTGGGTGGCAGAGTCCCGCAGCGACTCGCCCAGATTGATTTATGACCCATTCATCCGCATTTTTCATCCGAATTATTTTAATTCCCCATTCAGCCGTGCCGATATGCCCCACTCATCCGAAAACAGAATCAAAATTATATAATTTCCCATTCATCCGAAAACATATGCCCTATTCATCCGGAATGAAACTGTCCATAAATATAACAAGAAAAAAGTACAGATAGCAGAATAAAAAAAACTCTTAGATTGCTTTATATCAGAATAATAACAGAATCGCCTGTGGTTTAGCGCCACCGCAAATGCAAGAGGTCCCGTGTTCGAATTCTGGGTCGGGAAGTTCGATCTAAATGTGTTTTCTCAGTTTTTCTATTGGAAGGTGCCCGATGTGTTGATGGACTTGCCACCTGTCATAACACCATAGGGCTAAAATACTTTGGCTAATCGTGGGTGTACTAATTGCACTATAGGTGCATATATGCCCACCTTTTCAGGGATACGGGGTGAGGGGATTTATTTATTTCTGAGAATAATATATTAATTTTTTTACAATGTTTTTACATTAAGATATGCCGCCATTCTTTTAATATTGTTCGTTTTGGTCACTTAATATAGTAAAGAATAAATGTAAAGTATGACGAAGAGTTTTATGATGGGATATATAACACCAATCTATTAGCTATTGATGGTTGCAGTTTGCGAAATGATCAAAGAACTAATATTTGTGGAAATATTGTTATCTAAATGTAATTGTTTATATTGAAACAAAAAGAATTGGTGCTGACTAAGAACAAAACATTTTAACTTTGCCTTTTGTCGGCATAAAAACGTGAAGCAAAGCCATTTTTATTTTTTTTAAATATATCGAAAAAATACTTAGTTAACTTTTCGCTCGCGATCAGGAAACATGTCTTTGTCACTTATAATCACTCTACTGTAATTTCTTTCTGAATCTTTGACCCTTGCTCGAAAACGGATTAGTTGTTCTGCCTACGATTTGGATTAGTTTGTTATGGATCCTACTTGTGAGCCTAGTTATAATTGTTTAAAGTTGAACAAAGAATTAATAAATGTTTTATACAAAATTAAAATATGTTTTTTATTTTTGTTTGCCAACCCTCCAACAGTTTATATATTAATAGTGATTTTTAAAACACGCGGATGAATAGGGCATACCATCTGCTCCTCGGATGAGGGGGGAAAATGTCGTAGGCATTTCAATATTTATTAAAGTTCATCCGAATGAATGGGTAATAAACCCCCAGATTGATACCACCGCCTTACCAATTCCTACCGCCATAATGTCAAGCTTGCCGTTGATGTGTTCCGGTTTAGAGGATTACGTAGTCGGTAAACTTACCTTTGCTCCTGGCCTAACATCCCGACCTCATGTTGGCAATGCACCATAACCACTTTTGGTGTCTCTGGGTGGCGTGAATTTCTTATAATCAGGAATATCATAAAAAATAACATTTATTATCAACGGAATAAACGCGTAAGAAACTATACAAATCGCAAAAACGAATTGAGAACATCCTCATTTTTAGAGTCCATTAAAGTACTAAATAGTTAACCGAATTATTTATTACGTAAGTACATTAACGCTCTTGACTTTGAACGGTTAGCCGGATATAATTCAAATAGATATCATATCATAATATTACACATACTGGAACACGTACTTGTATATTAACTATAAACATGTTTGTGACGTAATAAATGGAAATATTTATGTTAACTGAAGTATACAAACAATATGGTGATTTCTGTTTGTTTGTTTGATGTAATTCATTACGAATATTAAATACGATGCTGTTGTTTATATTCTTATGTAACTCCAAGATTAAGTGATTTTCCTTGAACTACTAATCGTGAAATGAAGGACGGGAACTATCGTTTATTGCATCTGTCTTTTTTACTCTCTCTCTCTCATCTCTCTTTGTTTCTCATTCTTCCAGCTTAGCTATCTTACTTATATTCACTTTAAGAGGAGGCAGAGACGCAATTAGTTAGCTATCTTATTACTTATGCCACCAGCTATGTAAAACGTGGGTAAGACAGTTATAAAAAAACCGAATTTATCCACCTTGCAATAAAAAAACTGAACTACCCCCATAGTTCTGTGACTTAACTTTAGAACACATGTGCAAATCTACCTACTGGTGGGCTTTCACTCTAGGGCTACTACCCTAGCCTCCAAAACAAACAGGACAATGACGAGCAGATTGACATTATTGTAGCTAACGGCACAGCATGACAAGTATTTCATGTAAATATATTTGCAACAAACAGCAGTTATTAATATTTAAATTACTCCGTGACCTTTTAAGTTCTTAGACAGTTTAGGATTAGGACTTGAAGTTTAAGTCTCGACGTAGTCAAACAATGCTTAGTTAGCTTAAGGGTTAAGGGACGAGGGTTGAGTGTTTGTACCTTGTTATCTAGCTTTGAGAACCTTAGATCAAAGGACCTTTTAAACAACTAGGCTTATATCTCTTTTGGGAACACATCTGACTTGTTACGTCTTTCGCTCTGTGTATGTTGAGCCTTAAGAATAGTACAATGTCATTTACTTAATAATAAGGTTTGTAAAAAACTAGAAAAACAAATTTTATTTACTTACTAGAATATTGTTTGGTATATCATGTTCTTTAAAATTTTAATCGTAGGTAAATGTCTTTATGAGCGTATCTCCAAAGAGGTAGGCAGATGTAAAACCTTCTAGTCCCACACAGTAGAACCCGAAATTTTATTTAAACAACGCCAATACCTGACCTCTGAACCAAAGAGGTGATTTTAAAAATTAGATACTAAGTGTAATATGTATATATCATATTCACAAATCCTAGTAATATTATAAATTCGAAAGTTTGAATGTTTGTTGGCTTGTTTGTTTGTTTCTCCTTCACGCAATAACTGCCTAACCGATTTACGTGAAATGTGGCACACACATTGAGGATGACATTAGATAGTTTTGATCCTGAAAAAATATTCCTGTGGGACCATTAACTACGCGGGCAACGCCGGAGGCAACAGTTAGTTTAAATATTTTTTCTCTTCATCCATCTAAACCAGGGGTGGCCAAATTACGGCCAAATTATAAATATGTGCGAGGTTTTAATTCGGCTCACCGAGGGTTATTTTAGAATAAAAATATGAACTTCCTAAAAAAATAATGATCCAAATCTTAAAAGACTATTGAAATTTGAACAATTAAGATACAGAATCAATACTTCAAACATTTAAGTTGCTTATTTCATATGTCAAGACTTCATAAATAGATTTTATATTAATAAAGAATCGTAAAATTTAAAAAAAATGCTTATGTTATCTTTAGACAACGTTTTATAATCGTAATATTTACTGCTATTTTTAAGTGTTTTAATTACCAGTTCGCCTCAAGATTAATTTTAATTTACTGGCCCTCCAATAGATTTTTTTTATATTACCGGCCCGCGGTCAAAAGAATTTGCCCATCCCTGATCTAAATTATATTAATCCCGGGCGTAAAAATGAGTTGTACGTTTGAAGTTCTCTATATGTATATGTGTGTCTGTCTGTGACATCATGACTTTTGAATAGATGGACGGATTTTTGTTTGAAAGCTGATTAATAGATGGAGTTGTATTGCAAATGCTACTTGTCTGTAGTTAGAAGAAAAATATTTAAAAACAAAAACCATTTTAAAATTGAATAACGTAAAAAGAGTAATATCTGAATAACGAAATGAGAAGATGAAGAAGATATATAATGTGTGTGTCTTTATTTTAAAAAGTTTTTTTAATTTATTATGTAACGAAACTAGTGTTACACTGTATCAATTAGTTAAAGGCTTTGTCGGGGTTCATTAAGAAAAATGGGATTAATTTCAAAATAACCCTATAGCTATATTGACATGTAGAAATCTTACATTAAAAAATAAATAAAACATTAGAGCACTGTAACATGTTAGCTCCTAAAATATACGTAAAAAGTTTATAATTTCTTAGGTACCACACTTATTCCACAAATTATTTCCACTACATTTCATTTCCATTTTTTCTATATTCCATACCCTCAGTCCTTTACAAGTAGTTTGTTTTGCTCAAAGCCTAAAAAGGGTTTCGAAATGTTGGTTTAATAAGAATAGGGTTATGCTCACGTATTTGAATAAGGGCTAGTTGTTTGAATAAGAATCTTATTTTTCACTTTTCGTTAACGTCTATTATTTTAACTTACGTTAGTCATATTTATACAGTAGGTTTTCATGACAGTTTTTCCACGGTCGCTGAATGTTGAATGTTGGAATGTTGGATTCAAACAACGTTTGAATGTTGGATTACCAACGTAATGACATAGACTTCATGCAAACCTTAGTCACCTCCGTACATTCTAATCAGTCAATTTAGTGACTATATAAAATTATACACAGCAAAATAATGACCTTATGACGCTATACTCGCTAGCGTCTCCGTAAATTATTTGAATGCATATTTTGTATAGCTCTTCTAGCGGTAACTAAAATGACAAAATTTTCTGACCAGAAGCACTATAGATACATAAGTTACAGAACAAAATATATATCAACTCATGGTAACTGTTAAGCAAAGCAATTTTGCGTAACGGATACCAATCCATCTTGTAATAATTGGTATCAAATCATCCAAATCTAGCTCACCGCTTTTATTGAACTTACTGTGTGTGTATGGACTATTAAGCCTTAGCACTTTTTTTGTAACTTTTGTACTCCATGCTTTAAATATAAAAGACTGTTTGAACAATATTTACTGACATCAACATGTTTTGACTTAAAAATGAGTTGGATATCCGTGTCCGCAAATATGCAAGAAAACAGATCCGTATTCGTCAATTTTGGTGGCTTGTACAGATTTGTGAAGTCTTAAACTTAGGTGTCCGAATTTATTAACTGTCTGAATCTTTTACACACATATATCAGTTTAGGAGTTCAAATCATTACATTCGAGAAGTTGAGAGAAATGTACCGCCTTAGTTACAAAAAGCAACGAGTACAAAAACGACGAGTGTGTAATGTGCCTTAATTTTAGTGCCCAACTATTTCTATATTACCTACCCTTAATACATTGTGGACAGTTTGATGTGAAGCCTACAGCCAGACGGTGCTGAGAAATGTTTGATTAGGGATGGAGTAAGGGTCGACTGTTTCCAATTTAACTTTTGATTAGGAATTTATAAATTTAAACGTAACACAATGTTTGTGTCAAGAAATGGTTTATTTTACAGTCTTCGCGTAACAACAAAACGAGCAGACACGCCTGCTGATGAAAGCCACCTTCATATTCGTTAGTTACATAATTTATACTGTGCCAGCACTTGTTCAGTTACCAGAATGAATAAATGCACTGTTATGTACCAAGCGTAACAGTATTAGTCACTGTTGCACTTACTTATAAAATATTTAACATAAGATCGAAGCGATAATTCCGCCTTTGAGTACCGAATCAATCACTACACAGACCAATCGCGAGGCTCGGGTTCGATTCCCGACGAGGGCGGGCATTTGTGTGATGAAGATTTATCGAATCGTTGACTAACACCCATTACACAAGCATATAATTTGCTTACTTTGGGGTTAGATTCAATTTGTGTAACTTGCCAGAGATATTTATTTATAACTTATTTATTTATTTTTATTTATTCATTATCTTTTTAAACTTTCGCATCTATAACATAGGTAGGAATAAATAAGATCAGCAAAACTGCGAAAACCGTATCCGACTATTTCATATATTCATTGGGTACCAAGTAGATTTGATAATTATTTTTTCGAAATATAATAGCAAATGGTTCTGAGCCTTTACCATGAGTAGTTAAAGATTTTTTATACAAGAGGAAGCAAACGTGCAAGTGGGTCACCTGATGGAAAGTGATCACCGCCGCCCACGGACATCCGCAACACCAGGAGTATCACAGATGCGTTGGCGACCTTTAGGGATGAGTACGGTCTTGTTTTGAAGGTTCCTAAGTCATAAATGTTTGGGATTCCGTTCAATAATAATTGAATACAATATTATAATCGAAATCTACAGCGCGTATCTTCTGAAAATTATATTCTCTTAGTTACCGATAGAGGCGTTGTTCAAAAATTTCATACAAATAATTTACAGGGACGCTTGCGAGTATATTAAAGTCGATGAACCTGAAACTCATGGTAAAGGCATTAAAATCGTTCTACATGAATTATATCAATATTCTCCTTGTAGTTTTTGAGTTAAACTATTAAGTTTGAGTTGAACTATTAAGTTCATATTTTTTTTAATTATTTTGAAGACTTTGTCATTGGAACATCGAATATGTTCATCTCCAAATCATGACCTACATTTTTAATAAGAATCATCAAAATCGATTGACTACTGGCCGACCAAAGAAACATTCAAAAAATCATGGAACCGAATTGAAGAACTTTTTTAGAGACGGTTAATCGACGAGTCCCAATTTCTATCTAAAATACCCTACCCTACCAAAAAACCAAACCTTATGTCCAAAGTTCAAATATTCTATGTAGTAATTTGTAGTAGGTATTCCATGTAGTTTTCCCAGAGTTGTTCTGGGCTTTTTTGCAGAATAGATCACGTGCCATCTTGCCAGGCATCTCGTAAAACGCGAACAAAGGCTTACCGTTACTTACACCATGACATTTAACTAGATGGTAGAGTTTCGCAGTGACTCGCCCGGATTGGTACAACCGCCCTACCTATTCCTGCCGCCATAACGTCCAATACTTGCCGTAGATGTGTTCTGGTTCGGAGGGTATGTTTTTTTTATGATATTGGAAGGCAACAAGCTGACAGATTTCCTGATAGTAAGAAATTTCCGCCGCCTAGAGACATCAAAGGTGGTAATGGTGCGTTGCCAACCTGAGGCCGGGGTGTTAGGCCTTGAGCAAAAGTAAGTTTACCGGCTACCTTACCCTCCAAACCGGAATACGTCATGACGTTATGGCGGCAGGAATAGCTAAGGCCCTGTTAACAATCCTAGTGAGTCGCTGCGAAACTCTACCACCTAGTCAGGTGTCACGGTGTTAGTGATAGTAAGCCTTCGCTCGCCTTTTACGAGCTGCCTGGCAGCAAGGCAGATGGTCTATTCTTCAAAAGAGCCCGGACCAACAGGGGGAAAACTTACTTTTACCTGTATAAACAGTAAACCCGGCCTCAGGTTGGCAACGCACTATTACCACCTTTGGTGTCTCTAGGCGGCAGCGGCGGACTTACCATCACTAAATCCGTCTGCTTGTTTGGCTTCCAATTTCATCAAAACAGTCTGATATCTACATAAGTATAACAATAATTAGGCAATATGAATTATCTGTATCGTGGAGCTATGAGTCAGTCCTATGTTTCACACGGCTGACTATCACGGGACTACTTCATGAATATTATGTAAATACCCTGAGTACTGTCTATGATAAGCATTCCCATTGCCACTTTAGATAATTACAGTCTCTTTATCTATATACCGTCTACTTTGTAGACCGCCTCGTCGGTTGAGCGCTCAACGCCAAAATCCAACATCTAGGCTCAGGTTCGATTTCCGACAGGAAAAGGTATTTGTGTAACGGACATACTATATCTGTATTTCAGGGTCTTGGAGTACCTGGCTTTATAAATTTATATTATAAACATAGTAATAAGGAAGACTAGAACCCAGTGCTTCTCCCAAACAGTAACTTGCAGAAACATCTTGATCTGAAATCCAACCCACACTCAAAATAAGCAATAACTGTACTTGCAGCTTCTTAGAACGTTCTGGATAAGAAACCTTACTATGATATTTGTGCGATCCTGTATTCCAGTCGGTTTAATCTATACTTGTAATAAAAAAAGAATTAAAACTAATCGCTTCTGTGATCTAGCGCTCCAGCGTCTAGGTTGAGGTCCCGGGTCCGATTCCCGGGTCGGAATTATTTAAGAAAGATTAGAAAACGTAAATTTTCAATTTTTTAAAAAAGTAACGTTGCTAGGGATTGGATATGTGTCCGGTTGGAGAGAGGCTTTTCACCTATCACATTGTGGGACTTTAGAGTCTTTGGCTAGCCGGGGGTGCCTTGGTTGTGCCTCTGCCTACCATTTCGGGGATATGAACGTGAAGATACTTCTTCTTCTTCATCTTTCAATTAAAACGAAATCATATCATACATGACATGAAATATATTTATAACAATAAATAAATATCCCTGGAAAACTCACACAAATTGAATCTAACCCCAAAGTAAGCAAATTATATGCTTGTGTGATGGGTGTTAGTCAACGATACTAATACATAGAAATACTTAAATAAATACCAGAATAAATTTTTAATAAACACCCAGACCCGGAAATGCAGACTTCTAAATGTTCATCACACAAATGTCTGCCCCCGTCGGGAATCTAACCCGAACCTCGCCGTAAGTCGATGTAGTTAGGCGTATACGCTAGCCACTCGACCAACGAGGCGGTCAAATGATTGCTACAATCATCAAACATAGTTATATCATCTACTAGCGGCCTGTCCCGGCCTCGCATGGTTATGAAATATACATATAAACCTTCCCCTTCAAATACTTTATCTGTTAAAAAAACCATATCAAAATCCATTGCGTAGTTTTAAAGATTTAAGTAACCAAAGGGACATAGGGACGAGAAACGACTTTGTTTTATGATATGTAGTTATAGGATACATAACCCAAAAAGAGAATTGTTATAACGTTTGTAGGTTTGTCTGGTCGCATTTCATGCAAAAATTACTAAACGGATTTTTACCTAATTATCATAGTATTAGTAATATCCCGGGTCAACATATAAGATAATTTTTACTCCCGGAAAAGTCACTAAATGTGTTTCGAGTAACAGCTTGTCCTTATACATTCCTGAAATTACATTGATGAGGAACAGATTTTGATGAGGTTTCTCGAAAATTTCATTTTATTTAAGAGTCAACATAATGTGCGTTTGATAATTTTAACAGTAAAACTTGTTTAAAACGTCTCCAATTTTATTATTAAATCAAAAAGGTAAACACAAGATTCTCCGGCCTTCTTTGCAGAATAAAGCAACTGTCTTACTGCCAGGCAGCTCGTAAAATGCGAATATAGGCTTGCCGTCACTAACACCATAACATCGGACTAGATAGTAGAGTTTCGCAGCAACTCTCCCGGATTGGTACCGCCTTACCCATTTCTCCGGCCATAACGTCAATGATTGCTGTTGACGTGTTCGGGTTCGGAGGATAAGGTAGCCGGTAAAATTATTTTTGCTTGAGACCTAACAGACCAAGGTATGCAACGCACCGTTACCACCTTTGGTGTCTCTAGACGGCGTGAATTTTATACCATCAAGAAATCCGTCCGCTTTTTTTGCCATCCAATATCACAAAAAAACATAATTATGCTGAAATCCAAAACCACTTGTATTACGATCAAATTATTTTGAAATTATCTCTGCATTATAAATTATTCGATACTAGAATTTATTTCAATACTAGGATTTGTGGGCGGAGCTGCAAGTAACATCTAGTTAAGGATGTAGCATATTTGTGTCACTAAGTATTCTTCCACCAGTGGTCCTATTCGTAATGACCCATTTAACCTTTGCTCGTCTCTTATGAGCTGCCGTCTATACAGTCAATTACTTTACTCCTGCGGTCGGCAACCTTTTGGCAGGCAAGGGCCACAAGGCGGCAATATAAACTAATGGTGGGCTAAACTGTTAATACCTATTTACCCTAGAAGCCAAATATACCTACGTACAATTGGACATGTCCCATAGAAAAAATGAAAATCGGCGGAGAGAAGCGCGTTCTTCAAGCTGAATCTATATTATGCGCCGTATGTTATACGGTCAAGCGCGGAACGTTCATGAATTTATTTTCATATTATAACTTACTAGCTGCCTGTTCCGGCTTCGCTCGGATGGTAATTTTTTTTTATCATAAATTAAGATGTAAGCTATCCTATATCTTAAGTTGGACCAGACTGTTCACGGTGTGCCAATTTGATTTAAAATCGGTTATGTAGTTTAGGAATCCATCGCGGACAAATATCGTGACATGTGATTTATATATATTAAGATTTTCAAGACAATGACGGGCCGCAAGTAAGACGTCGGCGGTCCGCGGGTTGCCGACCGCTGCTTTACTCTTTGGAACTATCTGGCAGGGAATTGGTCTCCTCATGGAGAAAACATGTAAATGCCATGTTAAAGTGTTTTAAATGGCTTACAAAACATTTGTTTTTATACTCATAGAATCTTAAGGTTGTGTCTACATGTTTAAGTGACATTTTTATTTTTTGATCTGTCTCTGTGGTCTAGCGGGCCGGCGTCGGACTTGACTTCTTGAGGTCCCGGGTTCGATCCCCAGGTCAGGCGACAGAAAAATTAGAAAATGTCTATTTACAATTTTCTAATAAAGATAATGTTGCCTGGGATTGGATATGTTCCCGCCAATTTTAATTTAAACAGCAACAAATATTGTAAAATTAGAACTTAGAAAGTGTTGACCATTAAAAACTTTAAAAAGGTAATCTACGAGTATAACCGGAAAAAAATAATTTATTAAATTATTAAGTTTTTGTTATCAAGATGGAGGAGCCTCATATTTTAGTCGATATTTATTTTACTGTGTATGTTTTGGACAAGAGTCTTTCATATTGTTAAGGTAGAATCTAGGTGGAGAAATATCAAGTTTCATCGATTTGAAACTAGATCTTCTGGGGAACTTCTTTCCACCCGTTCAGTATGTAAGTATGGGAAAACTTGAAATGATTTTTTTTTTGTTTTTTCGCAGACGATAGGGATAAAAAGTTTTCTATTAGCATATAGGTATGTGCCTAAATTTCAATAGGTTAACAGACAGTAGTTATTACTGACAAACAAGTTAAATATAATAAACTAGCTATTGCCCGTGACCTCGTACAAATCTGGAAATGTCTTTTCAAGTTTAGCGAAGAGAACAAAAGATTTTCCCACAGTCAGATATGACGAAACTTGACCATAAGCTAGATACTATTTCGTGAAATTCAATAAAAATCTTCTCAGTTGTTTTTTTTGTGGAAAGAGATCTCACAAACAGACAAACTGATTTTTTTTTAATGACATGTCAAATAAATGACATTTTAAATGACAAAAATTTTAATCGTTTTTCTTTTCAAAAATACGTAGGTATTTTTATTTTAAATGTATGCTTCTTATAACCAACTGGCAAGCAATTATGAAACTCTTTAGCTGTTGTTCTTCATGTTTAAACTGCTTACATGAAGAACAACAGCTAAAGAGTTTCATAAATCAACTTTACTGTGAATCCCAGTGATTTGGTTGGTTTACTATAATTCATATTATACCTACATACAATTTTAACTACTGAACTACTATTAAATACTGCTTATTTGTTAAGTAGTTAATAGAGCAAAGTAAATAAATGTTACAGGAATTTTATTTTTTAAACTATTGTATTTTACCTTTTTTTACCATTTTTACCTTTCATTTGATAGGTAGGTACTCAAATTGGATGAGTTTTTTTCTTTTTTCTTTCTTTAAGTATTCACGTAGTAGTCTTCACGTTACTATTTTGCCATTCGTCAAGTAGAAATTTGCATTAAATTTATCAATTATAATAATTAGTCATTAGTCATAGGTCGTCAGTAAGTCATGTCAGGCTCTTGGGTAAAGCGGCGGCCTCATAACATAAGCTCAAATAATGAGATTTGGCGGCAACGAGGAAATACATATTACGCTAATTTCTTCACGATTATTTCATTTGTGCACTTTCACTGAACAAAATTGTACAAAATGCCACCAAAATTAACTTATTTCACTCAATATTAACACTAAATTCAATAATTATGAAAAAACTTCGACCATCTTTTCTCTCGATGGTGCCAAAACTCCATTGGATGAGTTGTACAAAAAAGTTTAATCTGCATTTTGTTGTGACGGCCATTTTGGATTGATAACAATATGACAATGCAATACATGTTGTTTGCGCTCTGTCATCAAAACTAAAGATCCTCTCCAAATTTCAACTTAATCATTGAAGGTTATCTGGTTCAAATTTCTGGTCTTGAAATTGACCCGCACTAAGATACAGAAAGGTCAAATTAAATACCAGCTTGTAAAATAGGTATATGGCAGTTATTTTTTTTATGATATTGAAAGGCAAACAAACAGACCGATTTCCTGATGGTAAGAAATTCACGCTGCCCAGAGACACCAAAGGTGGCAATATGAGGCTTCGCCAACCCGAGGCCTCGATGTTAAGCCTCGAGCAAAACTAAGTATAACGGCTACCTTATCCTCCGAACCGAAACACGTCTTGACGTTGTGGCGGCAGGAATAGGTAAGGCGGTGAAATCAATCCGGGTGAGTCGCTGCGAAACTCTACCACCTGGTCAGATGTCACGGTTCCAGTGACGCTAAGCCTATGCTCGCCTTTTACGAGCTGCCTGGCAGGAAGGCAGATAGTCTATTCTGCAAAGGAGCCCAGATCAACACGAGTATATAATGCTGTGCATATACTTGCCATGTACTTCAGGTTCCATTTTGAAAGGTAGGGTAGCCGGGAAACTTTCATGTAAGACCGAACATCCCCGCTACAAGACAGTGTCTACTACAAGGCGAAGATCAGCTTCAATTCCCTGACAGAGTAAGCATTTGTGTGATGAACATCGAGGTGTCTACATTTCTGATACTGGGTGCTTATAAGAATCATTACAGTACATCAATTTAAGTTGTTATAGTTGTAGGCAGAGGCACTACGACTAGCCGAAGACACTAACTTTCACAATTTGATAGGTGGCAAGCCTATCTAAAACCGGGCACATATCCAATCCCGAGCAACTTTTTTTTATTAGAAAATTTGAAAAACCAAATTTACTTTTTGTTTCCCGACCCGGGAATCGAACACGGGACTTCTTGTAGTCAAGTCCAACACCTGAACCGCTAGACCACAGAAGCGATATTTATTTAATAATATGATTCATAAAAAGCAATATAACAATATTAATATAAAGTTAGCCGATCAAGTGCTTTCTATCGATTCTATTTGATTTCTTGCTGTCAGCCGTCATAAGAGACGCTCGTATAATCTTCCTTGTAAAATACAATTTGACAAATATACAATACGTAGGCATTATTGAGTTATTAAATGTTTTAATCGAGTTTTAAACCATAACCCCCAGAATTGTCCCGTCAGGGATTTGAAGCCGAGTTTCGTCTAGGTTCAACACGACGACTAGGTGGTGGCGGGGGTGTTAGGTCTTACATGCAAGGTACATAACAGTAACTTAAGTTTAACTTAAGTTAAAACTAGTTAAACTAGCACTTAACTAGTTAAAGTAGTAGTAGTAAACATAACATAAAATGTATATATATGTAAAACATAACACAGGAATATTACTTTAGTTACTTAACTTTTATGATAATGGAAGGCAAACAAGCAGGATTTCCTGATGGTAAGAAATTCACGTCACCCAGTGACATCAAAGGTGGTAATGGTGCGTTGCCAACTTGAGATGTTAGGCCTCGAGCAAAATTAGGTTTAGCGGCTACCTAACCCTCCGAACCGGAAACCGTCAACGGCAAGCATTAGAAATTATGGCAGCAGGAATAGGTAAAGCGGTGGTACCAATCCGGGCGAGTCGCTGCAAAACTCTACCACCTAGTAGGAAGTCACGGTGTTGGTGACGGTAATCCTATGCTCGCCTTTTACGAGCTACCTGGCAGGAAGGCAGATCGTCTATTCTGCAAAGGAGCCCAGACGAACACGGGCCAATCTAACTAGACTAACTAACTAACTAGAGACAGATTCAATTTGTGTAATCCAGGGATGTATAATAATAATATCCAGGCAAAAATAAACCATACATATTTTCATAGCTAATATTTTTCAACGTCACAAATAAGTTAGTTTTAATTTCATCATAACTGTAATGATATGACATTTATCTCAAATATATCCGGCTAACCGTTCAAAGTCAAGAGCGTTCATACATCTATCTGTAATGAAATATGTAGTTAACTATTTATACATTTTTATGGAATTGAAAAACAAAGAAAAATATTTATTTTCTTTATAATACGAAGGAAATTTTTTCTTGATACTAGCAAGTACTTACGTGTTGACTTTAGGCAGAATCCATACTATGCGAACGTCTATCTGTATATCTATTATACTGTAATGGCTAGATCTCTGGACCAATTTCTTAGAAATTTGATGTACATAGGTATAGTGAAGACCCAAGACCATAAGACGCAAGTTCAAATGTTACTTTTTTTGAAAAACAATCGCAAAAGGAAGCCTTTGGAACTAATATCTAATGAGGGTTGAAAAACACTACCTAATCTAATAATCAAACACTGTTTAAAAATTATTGTACTTTTTTACAATACACTTCATTTTACACTTAAGTCTAGTATAGAGTTGCCTGATAATGCTGTAAAAAGTAAAAATTGGATTAAATGTAACAAAACAAAAGTGATTGCAGAATAGGTGTAAGTTTTCATGGAATTTTACCAAGCCGAATATTGACGATAAAGTCCATAAAACAATATAATAATATCAAGTCAATATAAAAATGAATATCTATTTTTCTTTGTCATTATATCATGTATGAACCAGTGGAAAAATCTGTAATTCTTCTTTTATATAATTACTAGCTGCCCGTTCCGGCTTCGCTCGGATGGTAATTTTTTCACAATAAATTGAGATATAAGCTATCCTATCTCTCAAGTTGGATCGAACTGCACATGGTGTGCGAATTTTATTATAATCGGTTAAGTGGTTTAGGAGTCCATTGAGGACAAACATTGTGACACGAGATTTATATATATTAAGATAATCAGAAGTAGGTTCTTATCACAAGTAAAAAAATCGCAAGTTCATGTTAATTCAAAATTCATAGTTAAAAGGAAAAAGTATTTCTTGTTAACTAGTGAATTATAAATACACATAACAGAAAACAAGGAAAGTTTTTAATTACTCATCACAAATCATTGACTGCGTCGTGGTATTTTGTTAATGAAATTAGTTCGCAACTTTTTCCTCAAAGTTGTTTGTACTTTGTCTTGTAATATTTTACAAATTATCTATTATAATCTGTTATTTTTAATTGTTAATTATCTGTTACATATATCTGTTATAATGTGTGTTTCATTATTCACTAGTTAACAAGAAATACATTTTCCTTTTAACTATGAATTTTGAATTAACATGAACTTGCGATTTTTTTACTTGTGATAAGAACCTACTTCTGATTATAATAAAATTATATAAAAGAAGAATTACAGCACCCTGTGGTGCTGATTATGTATATCTCAGTTGCCAACTCAAAATGGAAAAGTGTACATCAAAATCAAATGACGTCATTTCTATTTTAGTTGGCAACTGAGATACATTATCAGCTCCCTGGTCTGTGGACGTTCGTTGAAAACCAGGCCGCATTTTTTAAATATTTTCTTTTGCAATTAGAAAGAGAATAAGTAATCCGATATATTCCGATCATCGCTTATTTATAAGATATTGATAATTCTCTCTTTTTATTTTTTTATGTGATAATTTATGTCAGTTATGCACAACGCCTAACAAATATCAGCTATTGTTTTTAAGAACTATCACAAAAAAAAATTAACTAGGATAACCCCGTGTTGGTCCGGGACCTCTATGTAGAACAAACCATCTATCGTCCTGACTGGCAGCTTGTAAGAGGCGAGCAAAGACGAAACGTGGCATTACCAACAGGACTACTAGCAGAGTGCTAAACAGCAATTTGCCCAAGTAGAGAAACCCCGCCTTGTATATTCCTGCCGTCATAATGACAATGCTATGTTCCGGTCCAGAGAGTAGAGAGTAGTAGCCGGTAGATTTGCATAATTGACCTAACAACCCAAACACAGGAAAGGCACGCACCTACAACATCTATGGTGTATACCTATAATCTGCGGTTTTCTTTTACCGTCAAAGAAGTCGTGTGCTCGTTCGCTGTCTTTTGTCATAAATATTAAGATTGTCTATTCGTATATTTATTTTTGTGTTACAAAAAAAGTTTGGTGATCGAAGATTTGATTCTAGTTAAAAAAGTTATTGATTAAAATTTAACACACATTCAACAAATGAAATAAATAAATACCTCCTCATAAATGCTACAAACTACCTAACGCTTAAACTAAGCATTGAATAATAGCGTGAAGGATAATAATGTGAATTTGTAAGGATCGTGAAGTTTGGCACTCACTCTATACTCTCTGCCTACTCCGTAAGGGACTTGGCGCAAAGATATGTATGTATGTATATAAAACTAAGCAAGTTATATCCTATGTTTTGTTAACGATACCAGTACACTGAAATAAATACTGTAACAAATGTAGCAAACATTCAAACTCCATAATACACACCGATGCTCATCATTCAAATACGTCGGGCTCCGTCGGGAACCGAACCTAAGCATCGCGGATGGTCGGTGGCGTTGAAAGTGTGCGCTAAATCCTCAACCAACGATACGGCCAAAGCCTTCAATGTAGTATTAAAAGGGTAATGTTTATAACAAAAATAATCATGCGACCTAAGCCTCAAAACATTCCTAGAAGGTCGTAATGGAAAAGTTGTGAGTCTTTGTTTATTTGCAAATTAATTACTACAATTGTTTATAATACAAGCACGCGCGAACATAGTGCAAAGTTTATACCCGTACGATATAATATACAGATAAATAATCGTCATCACAATACGACGCGTGCACAGCTTGTATATAAAGTGACTGTAACATTTCCACTTCATACAACTCACTTATCTTCTGAGCGACACAGTTATAGAAACAAATTTAAATATTTAAATTCTTTTTTTTAATTGAAGTTTAACAGTTTTTGTTTTCAAATAAGGCCAAGATCTTGGATATACAGCCTAATTCGATCAGCCTAATTCGACGACAGAAAGTTGAAGAGGATTTATTAAAAATGGACAAAAGGCAATTAATCGGAAGCGCCACCAGGTATATCGCTGGAAGGAATGCAGTCCAGACAGTATACTGGAGGAAGTCAGCGGATGAAGGGAAGGGTTTAGTTAAAACAACGAAGACTACATTCTTCGGGAAGAAAGACAGTCCAAATAGTGCGGAATTGTTCGCTAAAGTGCGAGAAAGGTACTCTTAAATATCCAAAGGAGAATGACCTAAAAGCTGTGATAAATTATTTAATAATAAATATTATTTATAAGTGTTGTGTGGGAGAATATTTGTCAACTGCGTTGTTGATATTTGTTTGTAAATAAATAGTGTTTTTTGGATATGTCTACAGTATACAGTTTTGTATATCACGTTAGTTGATAGACAATTTTCATATCTCAATGAATAGTGTTTTTTTCAAGACATGTCTTTGTTAATGTTTTGTTTATTCTTGTTGAATTTTACGAATCCAGTGACTAATTGTGTTAAGACCTGTTAAGTACAAATACAATTTTAAATAAAATATAACTTTTCTTTTTTCTCTATAAATGATATATAATGATTGCTCGAGGCTTAACAACCCGGCCTTAGGTTGGCAACGCACCATTACCACCCTTGGTGTCTCTAGGCGGCGTGCATTTCTTACCATCAGGAAATCCGTCTGCTTGTTTGCCTTCCAATATCATAAAAAAATTATATAAATACTACGTCGATATTTAATGGGTATACTAAGGATTTATTTTTGAGAAGAAATTTGCTAATGACAAGCAGTGCTCTGATACCTATCTAGTTATGGTAACTGTGTTAGTGACTACGATACACAACCTATCCATCAGAAATTGATGTTAGTTGACAAGTTTTAAGATACCAAAATTGTATTTCTATATGTATTATGCCTTAGAAAGATAGTTGAAGACCTGTGAATAACGACTAATAACGCCCAGTGTGGTAAAAGTTGATCCCATTTTCTCGACTTCTAAAGGTCCCGGGTTCGATCCCCGAGTCGAGCAACAGAAAATTAAAAAATGTGTATTTGCACTTGTCTAATAAAAACAATGTTGCCTTGGATTGGATATATGACCGGTTGGTGATAGGCTTGCCACCTATCACTCTGTGGGGCTTAGTATCTTCGGCTAGTCGTGGGTGACCTTGTGCCTCTGCCTATTTCTTTGGCGATATGGGCGTGAAGATACTGGACGTAAGTATACTTAGATTTATAAACCAAATTACTTTTACTGGGCGTGAAGATGTTACTTTTAAATACTTTATTGCCCTTATTAATAAAAGTTACGCGCCTTTTGATCTGGCGTGTTACTTAATTTTTTTTTATCATAGTCATTCATTAATGAAGTTACCCACAAGTAGGCTTACTCTTGAAGGTCGATTCATGCAATACAGGAAATTGGAATCGAGTAGGTCATTTTAGGTACTCTTGAACAAAATACTGGCGAATTATTAACATTTAGTTTGACCGCCTCGTTGGTCGAGTGGCTAGCGTACACGCCTAACTACACCGACCAACCGCGAGGCTCGGGTTCGATTCCCGACGGGGGCAGGCATTTGTGTGATGAACTTTAGATTACTGCACTTCCGGGTTTTTACAAACTAACAGAACTAAAACACAAAAATTAAAAAAAATTCAACAAATCCTTTAGAAAACCTACATGTACTGTAGCTAAGAACCATCTCGATGATGTAAGCTTTCAAACACGAAATTTCAAATATGTGACACCACTCATTTTCCATTGGCAATTAAAATGAGTAAGAAATCAACAAGACTGTAAAGATTTTTTAAATAAGTATATAGAAGTCTGTGGTCTAGCGGTCCAAGTGTTGGACTTGACTTCATGAGGCCCCGGGTTCGGAGGTAAGGAATCCCGGGTCGGGCAACAAAAAGAAAATTTGGTATTTCCAATTTTCTAATAAAAAAAATGTTGCTCGGGGATTGGATATGTGCCCGGTTGGCGATAGACTTGCCGCCTTTCACATTGTGGGACTTAGTGCCTTCGGCTAGTCATGAATGCTCTGCCTACGTCTTCGGGGATATAGGCGTGAGGATACTTTACTTTCTTTTTAAACAGATAATAGCAATTTTCTCCGAGTTTAAGACATTTTTTAACCCCGACAGAAAACAGGGGTTGTCATAAATTTGACGTGTCTGTGTGTGTGTGTGTGTGGCATCATAACTTTTAAATAGATGAACCGATTTCTTCAGACGAAACACATAAACAACTGCTGCCTGAGTTCTATACCTACAGTTCAAGAAAAAAAAAGTTAATATGTATCTTAAAATAACAAATATCCCTAGGCAAATCACACAAATTGATCTAATCCCACGAAAAGGAAATTTAAAGTTTGTGCTATGGGTGTCAGTGTTAGTTTAATACTCGAAAATGTCAGTCAGGGAAACCAATACCTTGATATATTTAAATAAATACCGGTATAAATTTATTTAACTTGAGTTTATTAAACAGACATCGATGCTCATCACACATAATATTATGCTTGCCCCTAACGGGAGTCGAAACCGAGCCTCGCGATTGGTCGTTGGAGTTAGAAGTGTTCGCTACCCCTCGACCAATGAGATGTCCTTATACTTAAGTTCCTTGTATATAATATTCTTATTAATCTTCATAAGCATATTCTTACACAAGTAGGCAGAGGCACTACCGAGGCGCCCAACACTAGTTGAAGACATTATGTCCCACAATGTGATAGATGGCAGGCCTATCGGCAACCGAGAGTATATTCAATCCTTGGCAACTTTGTTTTTGTTATAAGATGGGTTATTTTGTTCTTGAAATGAATAATTAATGCATTTTTTTACTTAGCAACAAGATGTATTAATTGTAATACTGCAAGAGTTTACTGCCCCGTACTAGTCCGGTCCGCTAAGTAGAATAAATAAATCTTCTGCTCCTGCCAGACTGCCAGCTCGTAAGAGATGAGCGTTGGTTTAAATTTAGGTTATTACCAACAAGACTTCTGGTGGTAGGGTGCTGTGCAGCAGATTACCCATGGTTTATAACACTATCTATAACACACCTATACGTATGTTCTAGCCAGGGTAGAGTAGCCGGTTGATCTAAGGACAGCGACAGTGCACCCGTATATATTGCCCACGGTTGTCTCTCACCATAAGAAGAGCCGTTTCATGCTTAAATTTATATTTGTGATTTACATACATACATATCTTCACGCCAAGTCCCTTTTGGGATAGGCAGAGAGTATCGAGTGCCAGACCTCACGATCCTGACAAACCTGTCTGGCTTCTTTCATATTCCTTACCCTTTTCTTACAAACACACTGGTTTCGAAAACCCTTGACACCACCCTCGGATAATATCCGAGTGATCTGATCGTGGAATGTCAACCTTGGCCTCCCCAAGTAGCCTAAATCCACATCTATGATTTATATACAAGAATTTAAATTTAGACTAGAGGTAACAGATTTTTTTTCTATCAGAGATCAGTCTACTTACACACGATGGCCAAACGAGTCCAGCTCGGCTGTCTATCACCAGTGGTCTTGTTGGTAATGACCCATTAAAACTTTCCTTGACCCTTACGACTAACAGTCTAGACAAAGCGGTTACATAAAAGTGATCTTAGGTAAACATAAAAAGAAGTTATCGATATAGAATGAAAATGAATAAAAAATCTGCATATCATTTATGATTTTGGACGTAACCTTACAGTCACGGGGCAATGGCCATTTTAATGATTAAATATGTCTGGAGCTGGATGATTAACAGAAACTTTTATCAACTATTACATAATAAACAATGTGTAAAGAAAAACAAATTGTCATTTTTTTTTAATTATAAGATAGCGAAGAAGCAGGTGGATCTTCTGATAAAGTAGTTTAGACCAGGTGTACATGCTTATAGTGGTACGACATGCAAAGGAGGATTAATTGTAAAAAGCACCTTATGCAAACATCTATTTGGCGTCCCTCTATTGGTAGACCAGGGGGGTTACCATAAGCTCTTAAAACAGTACTATTTCAACAATACTAATTGTCAGTCGAGAAAGTCAACCTTATGACGTATACCATAAAGTTGCTTATAAAGGCAGACATTTAACAAGATGGAAATAATACTGCTTTAAGCGTTCATGGTAGGGCCCCAGGACTCTTGTACTTAGGCATGAATTAAATAATACGTGATGAGAGTGAAGAAAGCAAGAAGAAACATGGAAATCCATGATGTCCCTCTGGAACCAATTCTGCATCTGTATGTGTTTTGACATAAACATTAATTTCGTTTCTTTTTCTTTGTACAAAAACTTCTACGCGCACGCCTCTTTGTAATCTCGCGCCCCTATGCACGTGCCTACTTTGCCTTAGGGATAATACGCCTCTGAAGACATGTTGTACGGTACAGGTAAGGCGGTGTACCGTGTTCTTCTTACTACTGTATTGGTCTCTGACTTGGTTTAAAAAAAAAGTGTTTCATTTATTTATTTTTATTTTATGATAATAGAAGACAAACAAGCAGACGGATTTCCTGATGATAAGAAATTCACGGCACAAGGGACACCAAATGTGGTAATAGTGCGTTGCTATCCTAAGGCCGGGATCTCAGACCTAGAGAAAAGTAAGTTTACTGGCTAGCTTACTCTCCAAACCGGAACACATCAACAGCAAGCATTAACGTTATGGCAGCAGGAATAAGTAAGGCGGTGGTACCAATCCTCACGAGTCGCAAAACTCTATCAAATAGTAGGATGTCACGGTTCTAGTTATGGTAAGCCTATGCTTGCCTTTTACGATCTGGCTGACAGAAAGGCATATGATCTATTCTGCAAAGAAGCCTGGACCAACACGGGGATAAAAAGTAGTTTCTTTTACCCACACACCATGCACCAAAAGAAACATTGAGATTTCCAAACATCCCGGCCTCAGGTTGGCAACGCACCATCACCACATTTGGTGTGCCTTGCGCATCATTCATCCAATATCATTAAAAACAATGGACCCAACTAGATGGGATTTGCTTTAAAAGTTTGGTTTGTTGATGCTCAAAAAGCGCTTATAAAAACCATTTTATCAAATTCCAAAACAGATGACAAAAACGAAGCTATCTTGCTGAAAAAGAAGGTAGAAAATTACAATTTTATTATGTTATTGGTTTTCTATTCTAAAATCTTATAAACTGTAGACGTGGCTTCTAAAGTACTTCAATCTAAAGTCATCGGTCTTTTAAATGCTTCAAAGCATTTGCAAGTTTGCCTAGAACAACTTGAAAAGTATCGACATGAATTTGAAGATTTGAAAACGGAAGCAAATAGTTTTGCAGGGACCTGGTCTATAAACCCTTAATTTCCTAAAACCCGTTAGAGAATAGTGAAACGTTATTTTGCTGAAATTTGTGAGGATGAACGTCCCCAAGATTTCTATGGCCCGAAATTAAAACTTCTACTAGTTTAATCATTTACATTTTAAATGAACACCTTTTTCAAATCATTTTGACTTCGTGCCTATATCAATTAGATACTGACTGTACTTTAAATTAGGTACTTTTTCTAAAAATTCGCTTAAGAAAATCAATTATACTTAGGATAATTATAAAATTTGTTTGTACCTACTTAATGTACTGACTTATTATTGTACTCTTACAATTAAAAGTCTATAAATAAGTAGTATAAAATAATAATAAGAAAAACATTGTTAATTTAGCTTTTTTATATGGTGGAAAGGGGGCCCATTTGATGAATTTGCCACGGGTCTTGAACAGTATAGTTACGCCACTGGAAGCTGCAAACTCCTCTGATTTTGTTATCATTTGTTTTTGTTGAATAACTTTCCGCTACTGATGCAATTTTAAAGACGTTTTAAAAAAGTTTAATACAAATTTTATGTTTATTGAACCGTTAGTTGAACCTACGTTATCATAAGATACCGCACCGCGCCGTCTAGTCTTCTAGAACATTCTCTCCTATCACAAAATAAGTATACAATGTACTTATGAAATTTATCTATGTTATTACATAATGTTGATTGTGAAACTAATTCCGCACCGCTTTTCTCGTTATGTTTCTATGTACTTAACAACTGGCATAAAGAACATTGTCAGTTTGAAAGTTCCCCCTGAGTGCCCTGTTAAGAGTTTTCACAGTGTTGGTACCGGGGTACCCTGTGTAGCGTTGATCATCCTTCCTGCCAAGCAGTGGCGTAGCTAGGCATAAGTAAAGTGGGTCTTTGCCCACAGGCATCGCACTACCTGATTTAAAGACTTTGTTTATTTATAAATTTGATAAAATCCTAAAAAAATGTGGCCTCACTTTTCTGTATCTGAAATACAAACAAATTATGTTGACTATGCTCGTACGTACAGGTTACGCAGAAAGAAGTTTTTCTAAATTAAAATGATTAAAAACTACCTAAGAAACAGCATGAAGCAAGGAAGACTGTCTGCTTTAGCAATACTTTCAATCGAAGCGCAATTAGCTGCAAAAATCAATAACAAAGCTTTTCTACAGGATTTTTGTAAAGCAAAATGTCGAAACCGAAAAATCCGAACATTATTAATAGATTTAAAAAAATCTTGGTACTGTTCTAGAGAGTAAGAATAAAAATTAAATATTTTTTGAAATGTTTTATTTGAAATACTCGCCTATCTATCTCTCGTAGCGCTTATAATTTTTCACTATTAGTAAAATAAGTCTGATGTCAAATCATGTTTAGGAAGACCATGGTGTAATAATAATATCAGTATAAGATAAAGTTTTTGGGTTGCTTTTGGAAACGAACTGAAAGGGGCCTCGCCGATGCGAATTTGCCCACGAAAATATTAGTCTACGCTACGCCATTGGTGCTAGGCAGCTCAAAAGAAGCGAGCAAAAGCTAAATGAGTCATTACCAACAAAACCACGGCTGGTAGAATGTCGTACTGTAACTCGTCAAGCTAGATATCCAACACCTTATCTATCCTGCCACCACAATGACAGTGACATTGTCACTAACCTCGTCCAGTCGCAAGATTTGCACAAATGGCCTAACATCTCGGCCACGAGACAGCGATGCACCTACAACATCTTTGATGTCTATAGGCATCGGTTATTTCTAACCATCAGAAGAAGCCTGTGCTGGTGGTGCTATCATATCGCTCCGAAAAAGGTATGTTTTATCTTAATTTGTATGGGCCTTTTGTGAACATGAACTACCTGCTACCCTATCCTCCAGAACATGACAATGCCATTCATGTAGCAAGTATGGGTAAGGCGGTTCCCTACCTTCGCAAATTGTTAAAATCAAGTCGTGTTACTTACACTAATTATAACTCAAGAACGACTGAACCGATTCGGCTGAAAATTTATGTTGAGGTACTCATGAGGTACTCACTCATGATGGTCAAAATAGCGAAGGCAAACGAATGTTTTTCCACTCTATTTCGATAAATGGATAAGCTTAGGTTCAGTCATACGACAGGATATTGCCCTTTTTTTAAATGGCTAATATGTTGCTAACCGTGAGGTTTTTACGACTTCACCGGGCATTGCCTGTACTTATTTGACATCCCATAGACAAAAACAAAAAGATTGCTTCTTTTATTATTAAAATTCTAAAGCCTGGAAATATCTGTCTGAGGACACATTTCCACAACTTTTTAACTTAAACGTCTTCAGAGAAAGAATGTCATGTTATATGTCCTTGTATTGGTCCAGATCCTTTGTGTAGATTAGAACATATACCTCTTTGCCTAGCAATAAGAGGCGAACATAGTTGAATAGGAAATGGAAAGGCAATGTATTAAATATTAAATTGTAATTATAATATTTCTAACTCGCAAAAAAAATATATGAACACATATTATA